>ML383546.1:0-157505 GCA_005239525.1 Nicotiana knightiana | reverse complement strand
AGAGTTGGCAGCCATTGTTCATGCGCTGAAGATTTAGAGGCACTATCTTTACGGCGTGTCGTGGATGGTATTCAAGGATCATCAGAGTCTACACTACTTGTTCAAAGAAAAGGATCTCAACTTGAGGCAGAGGAGATGGTTGGAGCTATTGAAAGACCACGATATCACCATATTGTATCATCCTGGGAAGGCCAATGTGGTGGATGATGCCTTGAGTAGGAAGGCTATGAGTATGGGTAGCCTTGTGTATATCTTAGTTGGTGAGAGGCCACTTGCTTCAGATGGTCAAGCTTTGCCCAATCGATTTGTGAGGTTAGATGTTTCAGAGCCTAGTTGTGTGCTTGCTTGCACAGTCGCTCAGTTTTCCTTGTATGATCGCATCAGAGAACGTCAGTATGATGATCCCCATTAACTTTTACTTAGGGACACAGTGCGGCACAGTGGTGCCAAGTAGGTTAATTTTGTATATGATTGATTTTTTATGATGCAGGGTCGTATGTGTGTACCCAATATGGATGGGCTTTGTGAGTTGATCCTTGAGGAGGTCCACAGTTTCCTGTATTCTATTCACCCGGGTGCCGGCAAGATGTATGAGGACTTGCGACAAAATTATTGGTGTAGGGGAATGAAGAATGATATAGTTGCATATGTATCTCGGTGTTTAATATTAGCAAGTAAAGTACGAGCATCAAAGGACTGGTGGTTTGCTTCAGAAGTTAGAGATTCCGGAGTTGAAGTGGGATCATATCACTATGGATTTTGTTGTTGAGCTCCCACGAACTCAGAAGAAGTTCGACGCAGTATGAGTCATTGTGGATAGGTTGACTAAGTCGACACATTTCATTCTAGTGGCGGTTACATATTCTTCAGAGCGGTTAGCTGATATCTACATCCGTGAGATCGCTCGTCTTCACGTGTGACTGTGTCTATCATTTATGATTGAGGTACGCAGTTCCCCTTGCACTTATAGAGGGTAGTACATCATGAGTTGGGCAAGCACGTTGAGTTGAGCACAACATTTAATCCTCGATGGACGGATAATTTGAGCGCACTATTCAGATATTGGAAGATATGCTTCACACTTTTGTTATGGATTTCGGGGGGTCTGGGGATCAATTCTTGCCACTTGCGGAGTTTTCCTACAACAACAGCTACTGGTAGAGCATTCATATGGCTCCCTATGAGACATTATACGAGAGGCGGTGTCGTTTGCCAGTCGGATAGTTCGAGCCGGGGAAGCTCGGCTGTAGGGTATAGATTTGGTACAAGATGACTTGTATAAGGTCAAGATCATTCGGGATATACTTCGCACCGCTCAGTCTAGGCAGAAGAGTTATGACGATAGTAGAGTTCGTGATGTTGCATTCATGGTCGGAGAGGGTATTGCTCCGGGTTTCACCCACGAAGGGTGTGATGAGGTTCGGAAAGAAGTATAAGTTGATCCCTAGATATATCGGACCCTTTGAGATTTTTTAGAGAGTGGGTGAGGTGGCCTACAAGCTTGCATTGCCACCCAGTTTATTAGCAGTCCATCCGGTGTTCCATGTGTCCATACTCCGGAAGTATCATGGCGATCCATCCCATGTGTTAGATTTCGGCTCAGTCCAATTAGACAAGGATTTGACTTATGAGGAGGAGTCGGTGGCTATTCACTACTACAAATAAAACCTTTAGTGGTAATTATTTAGCGACAATAAGGCAATGGTCGCTAATAAATTTTTTAAGCTTAAATATTAGCGGCATATGACCAGTAGTCAGTAAAAGATATCCTTTTACCGGCAATACAAAATAATAGCCACTAAAAATTACTAATTGAAATTAACCTTTTATTATTTTAATTTTCCCTCCGCACAAAGAAGAGAAAATCTTTCCCTCCAATTTTTTTTGATACCTTTCATCGTTCCCTCCCCAATTAGAAAACACTAGAACGAACCTCCCCAGTTGAATCGACTTCCACTGCGGCAACGCCCTAATCGACTTCCAAAAAGCCCTAACTCGTTGTTGCTTCAATGCCGGTCTGATTTACAGTGCGTCAACGGCAGTGCCTATCTTCTTCCCAGGTAAATTCTGTTCTCTTCAATTTTACAATTGATTTATAGTAGATCAGTTCAAATCGATTTACAGTGCATCAATGGCAGTGTTAACTTCTCTTCGTCCAATCGATTTACAATAGATTTACAGTAAATCAGTTATTTGCAATCGATTTACAGTAGATTTTGTATTGATGATGGTTGATTGATTTACAGTAAATCAGTTCCTAACTCGTTGTTGCGTCAACAGCCTGTTGTAGTGCCCGTCCATATTCTTCCCCTGTTAACTTCTCTTTTTCCCCTGTTAAATCAGTCGCTTGCAATCGATTTACAGTAGATTTTGGATTGATGTTTGTCGATTGATTTACAATAGATTCTGTGTAATTTAATCTGGTAAAAGTCATGTTATATGGCTGTTCTTATTTGGATGTAGAAAATCCTAATTTAGGAAGTAATTATAGATAAATAAAGTAAGAAGTTTTGAACTACTATTTTCTTGATAGCTAAAGTAAAAAGTTTAAGGCTATATTGTGATTTTTTGATACATGTCGATGTAGGTATTTGACTGTTAAATAAGATCAGTAGTGTAATACTTGCGGCATGTGTAGAGTTATGGTGAGTATAACTAATACATATGACTGCTTATTAAAGGTGTTGGGTCTTTTCAAAGCAGTTATCTGAGTGGGAAAAGGGCACACTTCTTCAGCAACATAAGGAATGGAATTGGCACTTATCTCCAAATGTATGTACAATTCTGGGGAAAAGTGAGTACCAAGTTACTTAAATTGGAATTGATACTTTGCACGTATCATTTAAGTAAGTAATTTTTTAATAGACTTGGTGAAGTGTTTAAAAATGAGTGCATATTCTTCATAACTTTGACCATTCAGCTGCGTTTTAGTATTCATGGAGGTTATTTAGGACTAATGATAATACTTTAGCAGTTGAAGTGCTCAAGCAGCACCTGTTTAAACTTAGCACCTGTAATACTTGGATTGTCCTACTCAAGGCAAACAAAATTATTAAGTCATTTGCTGGTAGAGCTATTTTTCAAGCAGTGTTGGTGGACTGTGTGGAATGTGGTTAGTAAGAAATGATAGACTTTTTGAAGGACAAAAAGGAAGTGCAACTTCTCTTCATTATATCTATCCTTTTGGTGCATCCTGGTGTTTGTACATAATGTAAATGTCTTGCTTAACAAAATCAGTGCTTTGCACATCCTGTACTATATTTGACAGGACGTACTTGGTGTTGCTTTGACATCAATGATATTTTATCCTTTCAAGAAAAACATCTGCCTTGGTTTTTGCTAGTATTAATTCTTAAAGCAAGCTACTTCCACTTGATGACACTAAATGGTTGAAAACACGAAAATTGGATGTAATTAGTGGTTTTTGTAATATATAATCAGTTGTTGTCTTGTAGCAAAATCTAGTAAAGACTAGACCATAATGAGTCAGTTGCAACTAATGTATGTTTTATGTTTTATTAGATTTTAATTCCAATAGCGAGTCTTAGCCATTTTGATCCTTGCATTATGTGTATATGCATCTCTACCTTCGTATCCTCAAATGGGGTTAGGAGGTGGATTTGACTAGTACAATATTTTTCGTGAGAAACAGAATGGATGACTGATGCTAGATAGTTACTCAAGTTGGAAGGTTGGGTCTACTTAGTTTCCAGATATCTTTCCTTTTTCCTTTTCATGTACGAATAATTGAAAGGTATTTTGCAGGTTCACATCCAAGTCAAGTTATAATCACAAAGACACCTTTAGCACCAAATCTAAAGCTGCTTATCAAAAGAGAGAATTTTGCTGAATGCATAACTCCATTCGTCCTTTTTTTGCACTCTTGCCCATAGGTTTTCTTTCAAATGATCCTTATTATCTAACGAGAAAAAAGTAGTGAATGCATATACAGGGTTAAACCTTAGTCGTGTCTGTCACTTACATGTTATGTAGGTTTCAGTTTTATATACATGAGAAAGATAATTTTTTATAGAGGAATGATTCCCTTGTTTGAGAACAACATTTGTGTACTATTCCTAATTTTGGGAGAGCACAATGATCAAATTCTAATTTTTCACACAAATTGAAGTATATCATTGAGGTCTACGAGACCAGGAAAAAATTATGTATTAAAACAATTATAATTTTAAACAAGATTAGTTGGGTCCCAAACTGGAAAACTGAATCGAGAAAATCAAACCGAAAAAAGAAAAATTGAATAAAATAGCTATTGTCGAATAACTGAGAAGAGATAGAAGAGAAGAATGAGATAAACTATAACTCTTATCTCTAAAACAACCTTATCTCTAAAACAACCTTTGTCATCAATAACTCTTATCTCTGAAACAACCTTTGTCACTAGGCTTTGTTTGTGTGCACAAGTTGTTAATGTTTTTCACATCTTGGGAATAGGACGGTGCTTCCTCCTGGTTTGCACGTGACCTGCTGATCTATTGGAGTTAATATGGTATTAATATAGCTTAATGCAGCAAGATAATTTTTTCATTTTTGAGAAGGAACTATACGAACTAGAGGTCGCAACCGACTTGTAAATGAACAAGACGACGATGAAGATGTGCGATCTTATATTGAGCAGTTGATGGATGCTCAAAACCTTTCTGCGGCCCGGCCTTATATTGAGCAGTTGATGGATAATAGGAACAACTCTGAAGACCAGGAACATGATGATCAATCTTATGAGTTGAACAGTTCTGCTGGTGTCACATCAGGTAACAGTTTTCTCTGAAATTATTTTCAAATCTTAATTGTATGTTAATCTAACTAGTTTATATAGTGTAATTAGCAACCGTAGATTTCTGTAATTCTATTGTGATATTGAAATGGTTATATGGATATGCCTCTTCTGCAATTCTTCTAGGATCTAGTATTTTTGTCAAAGATGTCGTGCATCCCATAACCATAATAGTTTATGTTGTAACTGTAATGTTATAGAACACCCAACTTCTTAGAAAGATTTTCACTTGACTAGTCCTGTTTGCTATTGCTAATACATGGTGTAATTTGATGCATCAATCTTTTATCCTTGACTGCTAGAGAGTTAACACCAACGTTTACCTCTTCTGCTAGTGCTTCAAAACTATTTGGACTTGTCACAACCTTTGATGCGGTTTATCGAGCAGTTGGAACATTCATATTCTGCTACTGATGCTTCACACCTAGAGCAACATTTCTCTTAGTAGGAGACGTCATCACTACTGTCCATTCGTCCCCAGTTTGGGCACCAACTTCAACAGTAGCAGCTGCATTATTTTGTGCACATGACTTAGCAGTTGTCACACCATCTGGTTTCCCAACCTTGGATGTAGCATGTTATTGTCGTGTAGTTGGTATCACATGTGTAGGAGCTCGATCGCTAGTTGTCCCAACTTGCTGCTGCACCTATCCCATAAGATTTTGATGCCTAACTTTTGTAGATTTTTGTCCAGCAACAGAACCTGTAGTAACACCAACAACCACATGATCTTTAGTTGTAACATATTTGCCTGAAGCATCACAAACATGTCCAGTCCTTGGATTTGTAGCTGTTTTCTTTGAAGTATAAAGTACATGTCCAACACCTTTAGCCATAGGAGTTTGTCCAACTGCTTTCCTCTCACTCTAATCATCCTTAATCCCTTCAGTAACACAAACATATCGCGCTGATGTAGGGTTTGTCCAGCTTTGTCATTACTGTCACACATCTGCCTAGCTTGTACAACTGGATTTACAGCATTGTAAATTCTCTTTAAGGCTATAGAAGTAGGAACATCATGTGTGGGTTTAGCCTGACCCTTCACAAGCATTAATTCATCACCCCCAGTCCCTTTCGATTTAGGATTAGTAACACTTATCGCATCACCATTTCGAGGTGCTGCAGGATTCAAAACACAAGCTTGCAACTACACCAGCTGCTGTTGATCATGAGTCACCTCTGATGCTTTCACAACATTAGTAACCACAGGAGCATTAGGATCAACAGTAGCACCTGATGCGATCTTAAAATTTCTAACGACACTAGATTAATCCTCCACTCGATTAATGATCGCATTAGTATTTTCCTTAGATTTCACATAAACATTATCACCTTCAGTAACAGATGGTCCCAACATTCCAAAAATATTAGACAAATGTTTGTCTAACAAGCCATAACTATCCCTCTTTTCTTAGAAGTTGTGATAAAAGAATTAAACTGTTATGAACTACAAGGGAAGAAAGCAGTTGAGATAAAAATCAAACATTTTCACGCAGTCTTTTATAGTTGCATCATTTATAGCCAGCAAGTCAACTTTGTTGTTTGTCCATATTATTATTCCATGTATGCCTGTGACAGGCGAGATTCCTTTCCTTCCTTCCTTTTTAATTGTCATTTTGAATACAGAACCGTTATTGATCAATCACATAGAGATTTATATTATTATATCATATGTGGTATAAATAAATAGATTTGGGTTCCTATCACATTATTTCTTTGTCCTCACATTATTTCTTTGTCCTCATTCCTCACGCTGGTTCAGGAAGCTGGTCCCAGCATTCCAAAAATATTAGCAAGTAGGCACAAATTAATCCAATTTGTTGGCTAAGCAATTGCAGGCCTTTTCCTTTGTCAACGGCTCCTATAGAGCAATTCAAAATTTGTAGCCTATGGTGATTGGTTGATGAGGTCAGTGTGACCTCTCAACACCATATAAGCCACAAAGGTTAAAAATGCTATGACAGTGACATAAATATTAGTACAATTACTAATCATACTCTTGAAATAGTTAATGATTATATGCTTGGATTTCTTAAAAGGAAGGTCATGATATCTTTTGTGAAAGGTGAGAATATTATGTGTATAAGTTTAGATGTAATCTTACTTCATTGCAAAAACAAGATAAGGCTTTAGTCTTAGAACAGCCAGGTTGTTACACGTATGTAAATGAAGTCTACCATCCTTAATATTATAATGTATATGATCATGCATATTGCTGTAAACTTGTTTCTGCCGAATAAGGTTTAGTAAGTTTGTATGTAAATCAAATTTTTGGTTTGAAGTCTGTTGTACACTGAAATTTGAGCTTGATTTGCTGTTGATGTTCTGACTATTGTTTGTTGTGAACAATATATGGTTGCTTCAACATTATTATACATGATAGAGGTCAACCTTCTGTTTATGAATTGTAACAGTGACTGAGTCTCTTACATTCCCCACTTTATTTCTTTCTCTTTAGAGACAGTAATAGAAACGTGAAATAGTTTTGTTATAAAATCAATTATTATAACTTCTTTGGAGTAAGTCAGTTATTAAACCCTTGATGTCCTACTATCTCGTTTGTCAGACAGGTTTCATGTTGTTTCTTTGATGTCAATTCTTTTATCTAACAATGAAGACTAAGCTAAGTGGGGGAAGAGTGGAATAGTGGTATTTACATGAATAAGCAGCGAGAGAGATACCCGATTGTAAATTGTGTATTGTGGAGGTTTTTGGTTGGTATGGAATTTTGAAGATGTTTTTTCCGCATTGTATTTTATCTTCTGATACAATTATTTTATAATTTCAGGTCATACAATTTGATGCTTGATAATTCAGCGGGTGGAAGATTTCATAATGATAAAAAGTTGCGGAAATCGTTTGAAGACCATCATTCGTCTGGATTAGTTATATAATGACATTATCTATTTAGCTCAAACAATACAAGTTTAGTTATTGTGACATCAATATTTTTTATTGGTAGTTCCTTTTATTTGTTAAGATTAATGAGATATATTATATTTTTTTAATTAATATTAATATATTTTCTTATTTGGGTCATATTTTGGATAAATGTAGTAACTATTATTAATGGTGGCTACAATATTGCTATTACCGCTTGTGACTTTTAGCGCTAATTTAGTTGGATATACCAGCTATATATATGGACGGCAAATGGGCAAATTAAGATATTTTACAAGGGATATTGCAGCTATTATAATTGCTGTAAAAAAATTACCATTAAAAATATTAATTTTTTGCGGCAATTTAGTTAAACATATTAGCCACTAACATAGCAGTCTAAAATGTTTTTAGAAGGGATACTATGGCTATTTTAATAGCCACAAGATAATTGCCATTAAAGATGCGAACTTTTAGCGGCAATTATTTTAAATTTAGCGGCTATAAAAATGGATGCTAAAGGAGTATAATTAGCCATTATAATTGCCGCAAATAATTTTCATTAAATATGTGAACTTTTAGCCGCAATTATTTTGAATTTAGAAGCTATAAAGATAGTAGCTAAAGCAGTATAATTAGCCATTATGGATTAGATTTAGTAGCCATTATAATTTCCACAAACAATTGCCGCTAAAGATGATAATCTTTAGCGGCAATAAACCATACCTTTTACCAACTTTTGTGACAATAACCACAAAAGGCTTTAGCAACCCCAGCTTCAACGACCAAACACTAATGGTCGGTAAAACATATAGTGGCCATTGTTATTGTCGTTTTAATCTGTTTTATATTGCCGCTAAAGCCCGTTTTTGTTGTAGTAATTCTAACCCGGCAGGTCCGACAGTTGAGGTCTAAGAGTTATCCTTTAGTTCTAGTGTAGTAGAGAGGTCAGTCGATCGAGGAAGCCACATGGTAGTCTGATTCGGAAATGCAGAGTAGATATCCATAGCTTTTCACCAGTCTTGGTACTTTCTATGTCTGTTCGAGGACGGACCTTTTTTAGAGGTTTAGAATGTGATGACCCGATAGGTTATTTATAGTTTTAGCCCTAAATTCTGTGTTTCGAAAGCTCGAATAGGTTCTTTTAACCTTCCTTGATTTGTGTGTGCAGTCCGTGTCTTTTTCCAGAAGGTTTCAATGTGAAAAATTAATAAAAATATGAAATCGTGCTTTAAAACTCATTTGAGTTTACTTCAGTCAATATTTTGATAAACGGACCCGGAATAGTATTTTGAAGGTCCCGATGGGTCTGTATCGTGATTTAGGACTCGGGATTATGCCCGGAATCGAATTCGGAAGTCCCTAATTTGAGTTATCGCCATTTGTTGAAAACTAGAGTTTTAAAAGTTTAAAAAAATTTCTTGTTTGATCGTAGTTTGACTTTATCACTACCGGGTCCGGATTTTGGTTCGGGAACTTGGTATAAGTTCATTACTATATTTATGACTTGTTTGTAAAATTTGGTGCAAAACGAAGTTGATTTGACGTGATTCGGACGTCCAGTTGAAAAGTTGCATGTTATTAAATTTCATTGAAGGTTTCATTCGTTTTGGTATCCGATTCGTAGGTTTAGGTGTTATTTTAGTGTTTTAATCGCGCGAGCGATTTCATAAGATATTGTTGGACTTGTGTGCATGTTTTGTTTGGAGCCCCGAGGGGGTGGGTTTCAGAGAGGTTTTAGACTTCGGAAGATAGCTGATGAAATCGATTTCTGGTGTAGGTCTCTAACCTCGCAGTTGAGAGGTCATTGTTTTCATTTGTGAACATTCAATTTCCTGTCAAGTTTGCATTTGCGAACAAATTCTTCGCATTTATGAAGAGGGGCTTGGTCATCAAATATCGTAATTGCGATCAAGTGGTCACATTTGCGAAATTCCAGAGTTTGCATTTGAGAATAAATCATTGCAAATGCGATGATAGCATAGATGTGGGCTTCTTCACATTTTCGGGGTTCGCAATTGCGAACCCCATGTCGCAATTGCGACATCTGCATCTGGACAAAAGCTGGAAGAAAAAGGATTTTAGCTCATTCTTTCAAATTCTCAACCCTAAACACCATGAGGCGATTTTTCAAGTGCTTTTCTTCCTCAATTCATTGGTAAGTGGCTCTAATCTATTTTCTTTCAATTACCCATTACATTTCATAAGATTTCAACCTTAAATCTAGGATTTCTATGGTAGAAATTAGGGATTTGGGTAGAATTAATTTTTTTTTAAATTTGGATTTAGACCTCAAATTGAGGTCGGATTTCAAAATGAATTGCATAACCGGGCTCGAGGCTGACTGAGTGATCGAGTTTTGGTCCAAACCTCCATTTTGACCAAGCGGTCTCAGGGTTGACTTTTGTTGACTTTTTCAATAATGATCAAATTGAACCTCTTTCAATCGTGGGTAGTTCCTACAACTTATTTTGAATCGTATGGTTGATAATTTTCTAGATTTAGTTGGTTTGGAGGCTTGTTCGAAAGGCAAGGCCGTGTTTGAATTTTGAGTTGATTGCGGAGTGAGGTTAGTATTGGGTCTAACCTTGACTTGAGAGAATTAGGAACCCTTGATGCTATATGCTATGTGAATTTCATGAGTAGTGGTGTATATGCGAGGTGACAAGTGTCTATACGCCGCCAATTACTTGTTTCGATGTCTACTTGTATTTCATTAATTATAGCATTTCATGTTTTGATTATTACTTGCCTTCATTGCTCCCCATGCCTTAACTTGTTACTTGTCATTTATTATTCTCGTATTATAAATGTTAATTTATTTCATGCTTTTATGCTTAATTGACATTCATCTTAATTGTCTTACTTGCACCCTTTTATCTGTCATATATTTGACTGTCTAATTGTTCAGTATTAAGTGTAGCCTTTCATGATTTGGTACGAGATTCCTTCTTGATGTGTAGTTTTCATATTCGTTAATCATAGTGATTCTTGTGATTCGAGTTGTTAAATTGATTGCACTCATTGATTTATTCATATTGGTATAGACGGATCGAGTTGCACGCCGCAACAAGTGAAATAAGGGTGGATAATATGGTGAAATAAGGGAGGATTTATATTGATACGGTGAGATCGGGTTGCGCGCCACAATAGATGAAATAAGGGTGGATTGATATGGTGAAATAAGGGTGAATTATGATATTGAATCTCATTAAATGGTGGAATAGGTTGCACGCCGCAACATATATTTTCTTATTATTATTGATATATATATATGGCGGAATAAGGGAGGATAGTATTGTACGTTGAGATCGGGTTGCGCACCGCAACATTTTATATGTTTTCTATTCCTTATTGTATTGTGTTACCTTCGGTAATATTAGTATATCCGGTATTCACTGGTTTTCTTTGAGGATGGAGTTGTTTTCAGTTAACTGCCTTATTTCATTTTCGTATTTTTCCTTCCTGTTATTATTTTATATTGCGTACAGGGTATTGTAAGTGATCCACCTTAGCCTAGTCATTACTTCGTCGAGGTTAGGCTCGGCACTTATAGAGTACATGGGGTCGGTTGTACTCGTAATACACTTAGCACTTCCTGTGCAGATTTTGGAGTCGGTCCCAGCGGCGGTCAGTAGATTGCTCGAGTGACTATTGGACGGAGACTTGAGGTACAGCTGCTCCGCGTTCGCAGCATTGAAGTCCCCTTCTACTTTATCTTAGTTGTGTATTTTCATTCAGACAGTTTTACTTTCATTCAGGCCTTTATCTGTATTATTCTAGTAGCTCGTGCACTTGTGACGCCAGATTCAGGATTTTATTAGATACTTCAGTTGTTATGATTCTCCGCACTTCACTTCGGGTTTATTTCAGCTATTTTGGCTTCTTTGTTATTATTTAATCTGAATTGTTAAAAATGGATAAACTATTCTTATGTTAGCTTGCCTAGCAAGTGAAATGTTAGGCGTCATCACGATCTCGATGATGAAATTTCCAGAGTTGTGACAATAACAATGAGAGCTTGGCTTGTTAAAATATAACTTGAATTAATGTGGGCTGATATAGGTTAGATCCAATATCTACATCTCAATTAAGTAAAACCATAATTATGACTTATGAGCATATATTGGTCAAATACATCAATTATTAACATCCGAATATATTTATGAAATTCAATATCATAATCTCAAAAAGCGTATCAAATGTAATGTCATAAATTATTAATCAAATAAGCTAAATTACCTGCTCATGCCCAAGACCGAACTGAGCTATAAATATAGGTTGAAAATTCAAGAATTTTGACATAAAAAAATATATCACATTATCGTATGTTCTTAGAGAAGAGGATCTCTTATTGGTCAATGAGTTGCCATGAATTTAGGGTTATCCTTTCACCTAATTCATGGTGATTTATTGATTCAATTAGAGGTTGTTTTTCTTACTAAGGAAGATCATCGAAGAGCTTTCTTTAGACTAGTATTTACCACCTAGTTATTTGGTAGTATCAACTGTTACTGGTTAGTTAGGATAGATCCTGATTTTAATTGTTATTAGAACTCTTCAAATCTATTGATTGTCATGTTGTTTCTTATCAAATTTAGCGCTCCATAAATTCAAGCTCAGTAAGGGATACAGAACAAATATTTACATTGGAGCTATAAATTGATGCCATTAGTTCTTTGTTTTATGCCTTATGTACGCAACTTAATTCAATTTGTTGGGCTTGTGTTTTGGTTATTCAAAAGGAAGATGTGTTGACATGGGGGTGAAAAAAGGAAAGAGAGGAATGGGGTTTCTCTCGCTTTTGGCAGGTAAAACACTGTTTCGGTGCGGGCCGCGAGAACGGTATCAAATCGAGGCAAACTCTGAATACTAGATATGACCTCAAAATAACAGTCGCATCCGGAAACAGTTTCATTGATGCAAATTTTACTGAGTTTTGATAGAAATCACCTACCTTCCTTTACATTTTCATATTCTTCTCATTGATGGAGAGAGGAGAGTCTCTGTGACGATCCGACCGGTCATTTTGTATTCTAGAACCCCGTGCCCCTAAATTAGACTTCTTGTGGTTGCTTTTAACGATTATAGCTTGTGGGGATGGGTAGTACGAGGTTTGGAGGAGTTTGGGGTGGTATAGGAACATTTAGTTCCTTAAGGTTGTCCTTAAAGGCCAAGTTTGACTCCGACCAATATTTTTAGTAAACGACCACTGAATCAAGATTTGAAAGCTCCAGTAGGTTCGTACGATGATTTCGGAATTGGACGTATGTCCGAAACGGGTTTTGGATGACCCGGGAGTGTTTCGGTGTCAAATAGTGAAAAATGATTCCTTAAGTTCGAAAATTTAGGTTTGGAACGTGTTTTTGTGTTATCGAGGTCCGAATGGAATTCCGAGACTGGGAATAGTTCTGTCATGTCATTTTTGACTTGCTCGCAAAATTTAGTGTCATTCCGAGTAGTATAGGTATGTTTCGGCATGTTAAAAGCGAATTCAAGAACTTAAAGTTCTTAAGTTGGATTTAGTTTGTTTTGGGGTATGATTCTTGGATTTAGTGTTGTTTCGCACGTTCCGAAGGCTCGAGCAAGTCCGTATTATGATTTAGAACCTATTGGTATATTTGGTCAGGGCCTCGGGTGGGCCCGGATGCCATTTGTACATCGCGCGAGGCAAACCAAGCTCTAAAAGAGCTGTTGGTGCATTAGATCTGGTGCAACCGCACCTGGGAAGGACCAGCCGCAGTGCGAGATCGCAGGAGCGGTCAAAGCCTCACAGGTGCGGCTTTAGAGGGGCTGCCCAATTTCCGCAGGAGCGGGCCTTTTCCCGCAGAAGCGGAGCCGCAGGTGCGGGCTTCGTTCCGCAGGTGCGACCCCTGGCCTTCTTCTCCTCTTCTGTAGGTGCAAGCACTGGCTCGCAGATGCGAGACCGCAGATGCGGTCCTTGAGCCGCATGTGCGAAAGTCCTGGAGACAGTGGGGTTGTTTTAAATGCAGGACTTAGATATTTTTTGGCCATTTCTTTCATATTTGGACGATTTGGGGAGCTTTCAAAGGGGAGATTCGACCTAGCAATTCTGAGGTAAGTAATTTTTACTTAAAAGTGAGTTTAATACTTGAGTTTTGGGTAGATTAACACACAAAAATTAGTAGAAATCATGGGATTAGAGTAAAACCTAGGGTTTTGGCAAAAATAACATTTAATCAAGAAACTTGTTATGGAATCATACAAAAACTATATATTATTGATCCTTAGGTTATGGGTAACAATTTCTCTTGAAAATTTCCGAAATCCGAGCATGTGGGCTCGGGGGTACATTTTAGGAGTTTGCAAACTATGCTAAGATAATTATTTAAATAGGGGAAGTGTGGACTTTTGATCATAGATTGATTGATTTATATAATGTTTGGCTAGTTTCGAGTTCTTGGGCGACGAATTTGGAGATTCCGGCGCATTCTTGACCCGGGAAGTAGGCTTGAAATGAGGTAAGTCTCCTTTCTAACCTTGTAAGAGGGAATTGTCCCCATAGGTGAAGTAATTAACTATGTGTCATTATTTGTGGGGAATACGTACGTACAAGGTGACGAGAGTCTGCGTAGTGACTATTCTTGTTATGTCCGGGTAGTTAAGTTTACACCATGCCTTGTGAACTCCATTAATTGAACTATATGCCTTGTGATCTCCTTGGATGCAAGCTTGTTTTCATGAAATCCTAGAACTTGACATTTTCAAACGAATTACTATTTTGGAAAAGGATTTAAGGAAAAATGTTGTGTTTATGTGTGACCGCTTCGCAATTTATATTCCGCGAGCGGAGTGATTCTTTCCACTACTTTCATGGGAGCGGGCCGTACTCCACGACAGGTTAATAGATGCATCTATGGTTCGCGACGTTCGACCCTTCGGCAATGACCATTTATTATTATGTTGGCTCAGACCGTATGTCTTCGACACATTATGCGCAAACTATTTGTCTAATATTTGTCATGACTGTTAAACTGTTAGATGTCTGGGAAGACAAATTGTAAATTGTATATTGGTGTTTCGCAATGTAAATAGGTTTGGTGGTTATGCTCAATATTTATTGTTTTACTGTCCACGTGTACTTGTTATTAATTTTGAATAATATCTAATTATATTGTTTGGACCCTAGTAAGTGTCAAGTCGACCTCTCGTCACTACTTCTTTGAGATTAGACTGGATACTTACAGGGTACATATTGTTTATGTACTCATGCTACGCTCTGTACTTCATTGTACAGGTTCTGAGGAAGGTGCATCTGGGTATCAGTCCGGAGCTCGTCCTTGATTGCACTTGGTTGAGGCTTCACAGTGAGCTGCTTCTCCTGATGACATTCAGCAGCACTCTGGAGTCTTTCTTTTGCTATTTTCTGTCTATATCCTCTCAGACAGTAGGATAGTCCTTTATTTCTTTGATTCTACTCTACTAGATGCATGTAGACTTGTGACACTAGTTCCTGGTACACACATTGGTAAACTATTCTTTTGGTGAGGTAATTGATTAAAGTTGATTTTTGGTCTTCGTAACATAAATGCCCTGCTATGTGTTTGCATAGTGGCTAAATTATTTTTGAAATAAGAAAAGTATTTAATAGAAAACAAACTAGATTCACTAGATAATTAGTGTTGGCTTACTTGACAACGATGTTGGGCGCCATCGCGACCTGGATTAGGATTTGGTTCGTGACAACATGGTATTAGAGCTCTAGGTTCACGTAGGTCTCACAAGTTACGGGGAAAACCAATAGTCTTTCGGATCGGTATGGAGACGCCTGTATTTATCTTCGAGAGGCTATAGGGTGTTAAGAAATATCACTTTATTCATCTTCTATCGTGCAATTGGTGTTTTGATATTATTTTTAGTGTTTAGGGAGTGCAACTAAATTTGAATGATCATATATGAGGTACTGGTATGTTTGGTTGGGATCCCGAGGGGCTCGGGATGGTTTCAGATGGCTAACGGGGAATTTGGAATGATTTTTGTCACTGTTGGTTCTGTTGCTGGTGTTTTCTTGCACCTGCGGATGGGGAGCCGCAGGTGCGGTTGCGCAGGAGCGGACGTGGAACCGCAGGTGCGGAAATTGGCTAAGTGAGGGGATTTCCGCAGGTGCAAGGTATTGGCCGCAGGTGCGGGAGGCCGATCGCAGGTGCGGAATTAGAGTCCTTGTAATTTTCCGCAGGTGCGCAATTGGGATCCGCAGGTGCGGTTCCGAAAGTGCGTGTAAGTGGTCGCAGGTGTGGATCCACTAGACAGAAGGTATAAAAATGTGCCTTCGCGAATTTTAGCCATATTCTCAATATTTCATCCGGGTTTGAAGCTTTTGGAAGGGTTTTGAAGAGCGGATTCAATAGTTCTTCACCAAGGTAAGATTTTTGGACTCTAAACTCGTTTATATGTGACTCAAAGTCGGATTTATGGTGGAAATTAGGGAAAAATCAGAGCAAATTGGGTGATTAGGTCTTGGGATTAAGAATCTTTAAAATGGTAATTTGAAGGGTCATTTGGACTCCGAATTTAGTGTTCTTTATATGTACAAACTCGTGAGGTGATGAAGAACAGTTCTGTATAAAAATTTCTGAGTTTCGGGACGTGGGCCGGAGGGTCGGGTTTGACCAATTTCGGGATTTTTGAGTATTTTTGATACATTTCGATTGGGATTAGTTCCTTAGCATATTATAATGATATACATCTGATTGTTGGTAGATTTGGAGCACTCGGAGGCTGAATTTAGAGGCAAGGGCACTGCGGAGTAGTGTATTAGCCGGTTTTGAGGTAAGTAACGCTTCCAAACTTGGAACTGAGGGTTCAAAACCCCAAACTATTCGATATTTGCTATTAATTAAGGTGACGCACTTGCCAAGTGACGGGCATGCGGGCATTTACCGAATATTTGTAGCCTGGATCATCCCATGGCACTGTCTAATGGTTATCTCAAGTTCATATTTGTACTGTGAAGGTGGTATTTACCTTGAACGAAATAGAAATCATGCTAAGTATAAATGTTAAGGCTTCACGCCAATGTGTTTAGACCGGAATGGTCAATTATTGCTGTCTCTATCTGTGATTATTTCTTTGTACTCAGTCCTGTTATAGTATATGTTTCATGCCTCAGTCTCGTAAGTTGCTAGTTTATTCTATATTATCATTGGTTTGAGCTGATTTTCATATGTTAGAGCATTGTGAGTGAGACTGGAAGGTACTGACTGAGTGAGTCTTGGAGCCTGGTTTTGAGACAGTTATGAGGTCGGACTGCACACCGCAGCGATCCTGAAATCATGCCTTCATTGGCTTGATATAGCGCTTGGGCTGAAAGGAGCCCCTCCGGAGCCTATACACCCCCAGTGAGCGCACAGATATTGAGGGATGGATTTCCCAGGGCATGGATTTGTCCGAGTATTCTATTCCGGAGATGGATTTCTCCGTGGTTATCATGTTCCGGAGATGGATTTCTCCGTGGGGGCTGGATCGGCCTTTTTCCTCAGTACTTGGTGACTGTGTCTCTTATGTTTATGTAATATCCAGGATGGACTTCCCTAGGCCGGAAGGCCGTATTTTAGTACTGAGTGGACGACCTTATGAGAGAGTGATTACTGAGTATACATCATTCTTGGTTCTATATGCATTCATGCTAGTATGCAGAGTTACAGACATATATTGATGCATCGTGTTTAATTCCTGATATATTACTATCATGTCCAATTTATATACTGTTGTTTGAATTATCGGAGGTTTAGCCCGTCACTACCTCTCAGCCCGTAGTTTGGTTTCGTTACTATTGAGTTGGTGTACTCACGTTACCCCATGCACCTTGTGTGTAGATCCAGGTACAGTGGAATTCAACTAGGGTCAGTGAGTAGCAGTAGTTTCATCTGAGTTGACGAGGTAGCAGCTGATCGTAATCTCGTCTTCTCCTTCCTTTCTACCTGTCGTATTTATTTTCAGAATATGTTAGTCATTTCTTTTGGTCGTATTGAGTACTAGCAGCTCATGACTGTGTGACACTGGATCCGGGGTTAGTAGGATGTGGTCTTTTGAATTTCATAAACCGGTTTTCGAAAAAAAAAATATTGGATTTGTTATTATTGTTATTATTGATTTCAGACTTGTTAAAAGAGGCATTACATGGGAAATTGTATTTAGCTAGATAAAATGGGTGGCTTGCCTGGTTCCACGACAGGCGCCATCACGACTCCGGAAATGGGTCGTGACAAGTTGGTATCAAAGCGCTAGGTTAAATAGGTCTCACCAGTCATGAGCAGGTTTAGTAGAGTCTTGCAGATCGGTACAGAGACGTCTGTACTTATCTTCGAGAGGCTGCAAAACCTTTAGGAAAAATGTCACATTCTTTGAATTATGTCGTGCGACTCTGTTGAACTCTGAAACTAAACTTCTGTTGTTTTCATTCTCTCACAGATGGTGAGAACTCGTGCTAATGATAGTGGTGACCAGATCCCAGCAGGACCAGCCCGAGGTCGAGGCCGTGGTCGCGGCCGTGGCAGAGGGAGGGGTGCAGCCCGCACAGCAGCCGGGGCAGCACCTGTGGACCCTCCCATTACTCAGGAGCAGGTCCCCACAGTTGAGATTCCAACGGGGCAGACTCAGGCACCAACAGTGCCCATTGTGATTCCGGGTCTTCAAGAGACCCTAGCCCAGATTTTGACAGTGTGCACCAGCTTGGCACAGGTCGTCGCTATGTCCACTACTGCTACTACTTCTCAGGCTGGGGGAGGCATCCAGACTCCAGTTGCCCGGACACCTGAGCAGGTCACCTAGGGACTTCAGACACCTGGGGCAGCCCCAGTACAACAGATTGCTCCGGTACGGGATTATGTGGTCCCAGCTTTAGCTGATGATGAGTAGCGTAGGTTGGAGAGGTTCAGCAGACTCTAGCCTCTGAATTTTAGGGGTACAGAGGGCGAGGATGCCCAGGCCTTCTTGGACAAGTGTTAGAAGATAATACGTACCGCAGGGATATTAGAGGCCAGTGGGGGTTCCATTCACTACATTCCAGTTTTTAGGAGCTGCACTTGCTTGGTGGGAGGCCTATGAGAGGCGTAGACCCGTCGATGCAGCGCCCCTTACATGGCACCAATTCTCCATTCTCTTTCTGGAGAAGTATATACCACAGTCTCGCAGAGAGGAGCTGCGCAGAGAGTTCGAGCAGTTGCGTCAGGGAGACATGACCGTGACGCAATATGAGATGAGGTTCTCTGAGTTAGCCCGTCATGCCATCTGGCTAGTTTCCACAGACAAAGGGAGGATTCGAAGATTTGTTGATGGTCTCGCTTACCATCTACGGGTTTTTCTGACCAGGGAGAGGGTATACTGTGCTTCTTTTGTGGAGGTAGTTGACATAGCTAGGGATATTGAGTCAGTGCGCCGCCAGGAGCGTGTTGAGAGAGTGGCCAAGAGGCCTCAAGGTTCTGGTAATTATAGTGGTGATCACTCGGGAGGTCAGTCTCAGCACAGCAGAGCCAGACCATTCAGGCCTCCTCCACCAGCCCGTCCAGCTTACAGTGGTGCTTCATCAGGACACGTTCCCCTAGTTCTCATTCAGACCGTTCCTCATTTAGTGCACTCCCAACCCAGAGCACATCCCGGCCACCCTAAGTTCAGGGTTCCTCAGCACATGGTCCTTCTAGCAGCTACCCTGGTCCCAGGGGTTCCCTTCAGTCCTCATCGCCAATTGCTGGTAGATGTTGTTTCGAGTGTGGGGATCCGGGTCACATCAAGAGGTATTACCCCCGCCTTTCTGGTAGTTCATTTCAGCACAGGAACCATCCTCTAGCTTCAGCACCAGTTTCTACACCATCCGCTCAATCAGCCAGGGGTGGAGGTCAGTCAGTCAGAGGCCGCTCCAGAGGGGGAGGTCGGTCCGGTGGAGGGCAGGCCTGTTTCTATGCACTTCCGGGCAGACCAGATGCCATAGCTTCAGATGTATGATTACATATATTATCTGAGTCTGTAACCGGGATGCTGCAGTATTATTTGATCCTGGTTCTACGTATTCATATGCTTCTTCATACTTTGCACATTTCTTGGTATACCCCGTGAGTCCTTGTTTTCAGTTGTTCATGTGTTGACTCCGGTGGGGGATACTATTATGGTAGATCGGGTGTACCGGTCTTGTATTATATCTATTGGGGGTCGGGAGACCCGGGCAGATCTATTATTACTTAGCATGGTTGACTTCGATGTGATTTTGGTCATGGATTGGCTATCTCCATGCCATGCAGTTCTCGACTATCGCACCAAGACCGTGACTTTAGCGATGCTTGGATTGCCGAGGATTGAGTGGAGAGGTTCGGTGGAGTACGTGCCTAGCCGGGTGATTTCCTTTCTGAAGGCTCATCCTATGATTGGGAAGGGGTGTGAGTCTTATCTGGCCTTTGTGAGGGATGTTAGTAGTGAGACTCCTTCCATCGATTCTGTTCCCGTGGTCCGTGAGTTCCCGGACATTTTCCCAGCAGACCTGCCAGGCATGCCACCTGACAGGGACATTGATTTTGGTATTGACTTATTGCTTGAGACCCAGCCTATCTCTATTCCTCTTTACTGCATGGCCCCAACAGAGTTGAAGGAATTGAAGGAACAACTTTAGGAACTCCTAGATAAGGGGTTCATTCGGCCTAGAGTGTCTCCTTGGGGTGCACCGGTGTTGTTCGTAAAGAAGAAGGACAGATTCATGCGTATGTGCATTGACTATAGGCAGCTGAATAAGGTTACGGTGAAGAACCGGTATCCTTTGCCCCGTATTGATGACTTGTTCGATCAGCTTCAGGGAGCTAGCGTCTTCTCCAAGATTGACTTGAGGTCTGGGTACCACCAGCTGAAGATTCGGGATTCTGATATTCCGAAAACTGCTTTTAGGACCAGATATGGCCACTATGAGTTTCTGATTATGTCTTTTGGGCTGACCAATGCCCTAGCCGCATTCATGCATTTGATGAACAACGTGTTTCAGCCTTACCTTGATTTATTTGTTATTGTTTTCATTGATGACATACTGGTGTACTCTCGTAGCCAGGAGGAGCACGCTCAACATTTGAGGGTTGTGTTGCAGAGATTGAGAGAGGAGAATCTTTATGCAAAGTTCTCCAAATGTGAGTTTTGGCTTGGTTCGGTAGCTTTCTTGGGTCACGTAGTGTCTAGTGAGGGTATTCAGGTGGACCTAAAGAAGATAGAGGCGGTGCAGAGTTGGCCCAGATCATCCTCAGCTACGGATATTAGGAGTTTCTTGGGTTTGGCGGGTTATTACCGTCGCTTTGTGGAGGGATTTTCTTCTATTGCTTCACCTTTGACCAGATTGAACCAGAAGGGTGCTCCATTCAAATGGTCCGATGAGTGCGAGGATCAGAAGCTCAAGTCAGCATTGACTACAACTCCGGTATTGGTATTGCCTACGGGTTTGGGTTCTTACACAGTCTATTGTGATGCTTCTAGAGTTCGATTGGGAGCGATTTTGATGCAGGACGATAGGGGTGATTGCCTACGCGTCCAGACAGTTGAAGGTGAGCGAGAAGAATTATCCAGTGCACTATCTTGAGTTAGCTTCCATTGTTCATGCCTTAAAGATTTGGCGGTATTACTTGTATGGGGTACAGTGTGAGATTTTCATGATCACCGTAGCTTGCAGTATCTGCTAGGCAGAAGGACTTGAATTTGCGTCATAGGAGATGGTTAGAGATTTTTAAGGACTATGACATAACTATTTTGTATCACTTGGGGAAGGCCAATGTAGTGGTCGATGCCTTGAGTCGCAGAGCCGAGAGTTTGGGGAGACTAGCTTACCTTTCAGCAACAGAGCGACCATTAGCACTTGATGTCAGGCTTTAGCGGGACAGTTGGTGAGATTGGATTTGTCGGACCCTCCGCGGGTGGTAGCTAGCAAGGCTTCCGGGTCTTCTTTATTTTATTAGATTAAGGCACGACAGTATTATGACTGCCACTTGTTAGTTCTTCAGGATAGAGTTCGTCGGGGTGATGCCCGGGATGTGACTATTGGTGATGACGGAGTTATGAGGATGCAGGGCCTTATTTGCGTGCCCAATGTGGATGGTATTCGAGAGTTGATATTAGCAGAGGCTCACAGTTCGCGGTATTTTATTCATCCGGGTGCCGCGAAGATGTACCAGGATCTGAGACAGCAGTATTGGTGGAGGCAGATGAAGAGAGACATTGTTGAGTACGTAGGACGGTGTCTCAACTTTGAGCAGGTCAAGTATGAGCACCAAAGACCAGGTGGATTACTTCAGAGGTTAGATATTCCGGAGTGGAAGTGGGAGCGCATCACCATGAACTTTGTAGGTTGGCTTCCATGAACTTCGAAGAGTTTTGATGCTATTTGGGTCATTGTAGATAGATTGACCAAGTCCACGCACTTCATTCTTGTCAGCACTTCTTATACTTCAGAGCGGTTAGCTAGTATTTACATTAAGGAGATTGTACGATTGCATGGAGTTCCGGTTTCTATTATTTTTGACAGAGGTACTCAGTTCACATCTCAATTTTGGAAGGCCGTACAGAGAGGTATAGGTACTGAGGTAGATTTGAGCACTGGATTTCATCCTCAGACCGACGGGCAGTCGGAAAGAACCATTCAGATTTTGGAGGACATCTTACGGGCTTGTGTGATTGATTTTGGTGGTTCATGGGATCAATTCCTTCCACTAGCGGAGTTTGCATATAATAACAACTACCTGTCCAGTATTACGATGGCCCCGTATGAGGCTTTATATGGTAGGAGGTGTAGGTCTCCGGTTGGTTGGTTCGAGCCTGGTGAGGCTAATTTATTGGGCACATATTTGATTCAGGATGCGTTGGAGAAGGTGAAGTTGATTCAGGAGCGACTTCGCACGGTGCAGTCTAGACATAAGAGTTATGCGGACCGGAAGGTTCGAGATGTGTCTTTTATGGAAGGGGATAAGGTACTGCTGAAGGTATCACCCATGAAGGGTGTTATGAGGTTCGGAAAGAGAGGAAAGCTATGTTCGCGGTTTATTGGTCCTTTCGAGGTGCTTCAGAAGGTTGGAGAAGTGGCTTATAGACTTCCCTTGCCACCCAGTCTATCGAGTGTTCATCCGGTATTTCATGTGTCGATGCTCAGAAAATATGTTGGTGACTCGTCTCATGTGTTAGACTTCAGCACAGTTCAGCTCGAGGATGATATGTCTTATGAGGTATATCCAAAGGCTATTTTGGCTCGCGAAGTCAGAAAGTTGAGGTCAAAGGAGATAGCTTCAGTGAAGGTGCAGTGGAGAGATCATCCAGTAGAGGAGGTTACTTGGGAGACTGAGCTGGAGATGCGGAGTAGATATCCTCACTTGTTTGAGACTCCATGTATGTTTCTAGACCCGTTCGAGGATGAACGTTTATTTAAGAGGGGGAGAATGTAACGACCCGGTCCGTCGTTACGTAAAACCCGCATTACAATCGTTGTTATTGACTTGTCATAGGTTCGTTATTCTGTTATTAATGTGTTAGAGTCGATAGGCTTGAAATTGAGTGGTTGTAATGAGAGTTCAGTCTTTTAGCCTTTAAAGATAGCCTCATTATGAGATAAGTCAACTGAGAGTTGACTTATTGGGAAACGATCTCAGAATGCTGATTTTATGGTTCGGATAGCTTCGTTAGGTGATTTGGGACTTAAGAGTGTGTTTGGAATATTTTTGTAATGTTCGGTGTAGAATTAGGCATGAATTGGCGAAAGTTAGTTTTTTTGCGATTTCCGGTTGGCAGTGAAAAATAGGCTATCGAGGTCGGAATGGAATTCCGACAGTTGGAGCAGGTTCATAATGTTATTTTGGATATGTCTGCAAAATTTCAGGTCAATCGGAGTTGTTTTGGATAGTTTCGACATCGTTGGAGGATTTTAGAAATTTCAAAGTTCTTAGGCTTGAATTTGATGTGATTTTGGTGTTTTGATATTATTTTTAGTGTTTTCGGATGGCTAACGGGGCTAGGGATGGTTTCAGATGGCTAACGAGGAATTTGGAATGATTTTTGTCACTGTTGGTGTTTTTTCGCACCTGCGAATGGGGAGCCGCAGGTGCGGTTCCGCAGGAGCGGACGTGGCACCGCAGGTGCGGAAGTTGGCTAAGTGAGGGGATTTCTGCAGATGCGAGGTATTCGCGGCACTTCGAGGCCGCAGATGCGGGAGGTCGATCGCAGGTGCAGAATTAGAGTCCTTGTAATTTTCCGCAGGTGCGCACCTGGGATCCGCAAGTGCGGTTTCACAGGTGCGTGTAAGTGGTCGCAGGTGCAGATCCACTGTACAGAAGGTATAAAAACGTGCCTTCGCGAATTTTAGCCATTTTCTCAATATTTCATCCGGGTTTGAAGCTTTTGGAAGGATTTTGAAGAGGGGATTCGATAGTTCTTCAGCAAGGTAAAATTTTTGGACTCTAAACTAGTTTATATGTGATTAAAGGTCGGATTTATGGTACAAATTAGGGAAAAATCAGAGTAAATTGGGTGATTACGGCTTGGGATTAAGAATATTTAAAATGGTGATTTGAGGGGTCATTTGGACTCCGAATTTAGTGTTCTTTATATATACGGACTCGTGAAGTGATGAAGAACAGTTCTGTATAAAAATTTCTGAGTTTCGAGACGTGGGCCCGGTGGTCGGGTTTGACCAATTTCGGGATTTTTGAGTATTTTTGATACATTTCGATTGTGATTAGTTCCTTAGCATATTATAATAATATACATCTGATTGTTGGTAGATTTGGAGCACTCGGAGGCCGAATTTAGAGGCAAGGGCACTGCGGAGTAGTGTATTAGCCGGTTTTGAGGTAAGTAACACTTCCAAAATTGGAACTGAGGGTTCGAAACCCCAAATTATTCAATATTTGTTGTTAATTAAGGTGACGCACTTGCCAAGTGACGGGCATGCGGGCGTTTACTGAATATTTGTAGCCTGGCTCATCCCATGGCACTGTCTAATGGTTATCTCAGGTTCATATTTGTACTGTGAAGGTGGTATTTACCTTGAACGAAATAGAAATCATGCTAAGTATAAATGTTAAGGCTTCACACCAATGTGTTTAGACCGGAATGGTCGATTATTGCTGTCTCTATCTGTGATTATTGCTTTCATGTACTCAGTCCTGTTATAGTATATGTTTCATGCCTCAGTCTCGTAAGTTGCTAGTTTATTCTATATTATCATTAGTTTGAGTTGATTTTCATATGTTAGAGCATTGTGTGTAAGACTGGAAGGTACTGATTGAGTGAGGCTTGGAGCCTGGTTTTGAGACAATTCTGAGGTCGGACTGCACACCGCAGTGATCCTGAAATCATGCTTTCATTGGCTTGACATAGCGCTTGGGCTGAAAGGAGCCCCTCCGGAGTCTATACACCCCCAATGAGCGCACAGATATTGAGGGATGGATTTTCTTGGGCATGGATTTGTCCAAGTATTCTGTTCCAGAGATGGATTTCTCCGTGGTTATCATGTTCCGGAGATGGATTTCTCCGTGGGGGCTAGATCAGCCTTTTTCCTCAGTACTTGGTGACTGTGTCACTTGTGTTTATGTAATATCCGGGATGGACTTCCCTGGGCCGGAAGGCCATATTCTAGTACTGAGTGGACGACCTTATGAGAGAGTGATTAATGAGTGTACATCATTCTTGGTTCTATATGCATTCATGCTAGTATGCAGAGTTACAGACATATATTGATGCATCGTGTTTAATCCTGATATATTACTGTCATGTCCAATTTATATACTGTTGTTTGAATTATCGGAGGTTTAGTATGTCACTACCTCTCAGCCCGTAGTTTGGTTTCATTACTACTAAGTTGGTGTACTCACGTTATCCCCTGCACCTTGTGTGCAGATCTAGGTACAACGAAATTTATCTCGGGTCTGTGAGTAGCAGCAGTTTCATCTGAGTTGACGAGGTAGCAGCTGGCGACCATGATCTCGTATTCTCTTTCCTTTCTACCTGTCGTATTTATTTTCAGACTATGTTAGTCATTTCTTTTAGTTGTATTAGTACTGGCAGCTCATGATTGTGTGACACTAGATCCGTGGTTAGTAGGCTTTGGCCTTTTGAATTTCATAAACCAGTTTTCCAAAAAAAAAAAAAATTGGATTTATTATTATTGTTATTATTTATTTCAGACTTGTTAAAAAAGGTATTATATGAGAAATTATATTTAGTTAGATAAAATGGGTGGCTTACCTGGTTCCACGACAGGCGCCATCACGACTCCGAAAATGGGTCGTGACAATTATGAACTATAAGCATTTATTTTTTTCACATATATATTTATTATAAATAATTATAAACTATAATAATATTTATAAATAATTATATCAACTAATTATGTTTAATTAATTATAATAGCATCTATCTAAGTTAATTTTCTAAGTTATACTTAAGTATATGAGTAATTTTACACATACACATACACTATATTGTAATTGATGATCAATCTTATACATTATTACGTACGAAAAATTTATCAATTGATAAACCAATAGTATTCTATTTTAAATATGTTTAGTCGTTTGACCTATTATTCGAAACGTTTTGTTTTTAATAATCATCGATGCATCTAAATAAGTTATAAGTCGATGAATCAATTTACAAATAGATATATTTGATGATGATCAATTATATATACTAACTAGATTATTGTTATATTTGATGATGATCAATTATATATACTAACTAGATTATTGTTTCTTCACAAGTCTATCCCCAAAAGAACCTGACCCTGCGACCCTAGGGCTTCGTGTTCTTATATATATATACATATATATATATATATATACACTAACATATACTATAATGAAATATATAGTTAAAATAGTACAACAAAGTATGTGTGTATGTGTGTATGTGTGCGTATACACACACACACTTCGTTGTACTACTTTAACTATATAGCATGGTTTAATATATGTTAGTGTATTCATTATTTGTATTACAAAAAAAAGTATTAACGGATTACATTTATATTATTTAGATCGTAAATATTAATGAGATTCAAAAATTTGACCAGGTTTGACCTATTAACTCGTTTACTTAATGCTAATAACTTATTTCATTTCTTTAATTTGTGATCCATATATATATACATGTCAAAGATGTTTAGTATTAATTCTTCTTCATTCATTCATCACTAATAACGCATGACATAGATTAATCGATATAGGTCAAGACGTTTTATTTTTAATATTCATCGATATAAGTCGAAATATTTTGTTTTAATATTCATCGATGCATCTAAGTAAGTTATAAGTCGATGATTCAATTTACAAATAGATATATTTGATGATGATCAATTATACATTTGCCTCTTCACAAGTCTATCCCCAAAAGAACCCGACCATGTGGCCCTAGTGCTTCGTATTCTTATATATATATGCGGCTATACCTACCTACCTATACACACACACACACACACACACATTTTGTTGTTCTACTTCAACTATATATATAACTTGTTATAATATATGTTAGTATATTCATTATTTGTATTACAAAATAAAGTGTTAACGGATTATATCTATATTATTTAGATAGTAAATATTAAAGTGATTCAAAAGTTAGACCATGTTTGACTTTATAGCCTACCAACTTTGATCGATTATTTTCTAGGAAATAAAATATACAGACCCAAGTTGGTCGGTAAATGCTTCCACCTGCAATAACCGATCAGCTTTGATCGGTAAACTTAAATATAAATTCTGTAAATTAAATTTTATAAAAGATTTTAAATAATAATATAATTATTAAAATTTTAAAAAGTGGGTCCATATTACCGACCAAAGTTGGTCGGTAATCAAAAAGCTGCTTTGACTAAGTAAGTCTGACCACTTCGGTCAAATTTTTTACCAATATACCGACCAATTTTGGTCGGTATAACTTTAAAAAAAATGTTAAATTTATTTTTGTTGTTTCCATTCGTGTTTGGACGGTTTTTTGGTCGCTTTTGTTGACCGACCAACGTTGGTTGGTACGGTTTGGTTGATTTCTCCGTGATTCCTAGTAGTGTAAGAAAATGGATAAGAAAAAGAAGAAAGAATAAAAAAATAATAAATATACATGTGGCGGCGATAATAAGATTCTCGCAAAAATAAAATGTATAGTTAAGAATCCGAGTTTAAATCAGGGGTACTTATGCATTTTTCATATTAGATTATACGTTCCTATATAAGAAGTTCAGGGATGGTACAAAAACAGAATATATAGTATATGACCCCATCAATTTATCTCCTTGATCGTCATAATACGGGGAATGTAATTATGTTTAGTGTCCCCACCTCATTACATTCAAAAGTTTGAAATCAACAAAAGATCTAATTCGACAACTTGTATCCAAACTATCATGATTTTTATTATATGATAAAAGACATAATAAAAAAAGGTATAACCTACAACACTAGGAGAAGAATTAATACACTACTGGGTGGGGTTGACAGAAATTCAAAAGGTTGGTGTCATTGCATCACTCTTGAGAAGGTTGATATGGAGTAGGAGTCAAGTATAATTCACTCTTTCTAGCACAAGTTACTCCTGACGACTCACTCATGTCCAAATCACTTGGATTGATTCCAGTAGGGAGTTTCCAATCAAAATGATATAACAATTGAGCTAGCGGCAAATAAACATTAGCCAAACCAAATGATATCCCAGGGCACATTCTCCTTCCACTACCAAAAGGAAGATATTCAAAATTATTACCAATAAAATCCATAGAATTGTGCTCAAATCTCTCTGGCGTAAAACTTTCGACGTCATCCCAATATTTTGGATCTCTTCCCATTGCCCAAGCATTAATCACGACTTTGGTTTTCAATGGAATAGTGTAGCCGTTTATGTCTGTTTCTTCTCTACATTCTCTTGGAAACAATAGAGGTATAGGAGGGTGGAGTCTGAGAGTTTCTTTGATGACTAATTTTAGGTATTTCAACTCCTCAACATCATTTTCGTCAAAAGTTTCTTTCCCTCTGAAAGCTTCTCTTACCTCTGCTTGAGCTTTAGCGAATACACTTGGATTCTTAATCATTTCGACCATGGCCCAATCAATTGTGGTTGATGAAGTTTCCGTTCCCGCACCAAACATGTCCTTCATTTTTTAGCAAGTTCAAGTATTAAATTATCTCACACATGCTATTTATTTCGTACAAACTTTTTGACCAATTTCAGCTGAATATTTAAATAACTTATTTATACTAGGTTTGAGCTACTACCTTTGTTCTACATCTAAAGAAACTTCTAAAAGTTCTAGGCTAAAATTATTTTCTACTCATGATGTTTTACTATTATTTCATTATCATCCTAGAAACGCTAAGTTGTGGTCGTTGACATAGTTTTTTCATGGTACTTTTCAAATATGTAAATTTAGTCATGAAAGTAAGATTAGTAGTCCTATTAAAAAACTAACTTAACTGACTCTTAAAGTACCAAAATAATTATAGAAAAACAATAATGCAAGTAGAGAAAGTATTAGGTGTATGCTTAAATCATAATACTTCATTCGTTTTATTTTATATGGCAGTATTTGATTAGATATTAAGTTTAAAAAGAAAGAGAGAAAGATTTTTCGAACTTATATGGTCTTAAAACATGTTATGATATTTCTGTAGCTAAAAAAGAATGTCATTAATGGTATAATGAGAAAATTAAAGTTAAATTATTTTTAATGGTAAAATTTGTCATTTTTTTTTTTTGGAACAAAATAAAAAGAAAAAAGTCAAAATGAAACAGAAAGGGTAATAATAATGAGGGAAGAATGATGCAATATACAATACTTACAAAAATAATAGCTTTGATGTTGTCGTTGGTGATTGGGAATTGAAGGCCTCCCTCTTTCATAAGTCTTAGTAGTACGTCAATTAAACCTTCACCTCCTAATTCATCATTATTCTTTCCAGTTGCAATTTTCTTATGCTCATTGATAATTTTTTCAAGAATGGCATCTAACTCATGGTGTGCATCCATGACTCTAGCCTTCATTCCACTGAGCACATGAAGAAACTTCAATGAAGGGAATATATCAGCAACATCAAACCCTTCCATTAAACTTGACACTTTTTTTACTAGTCGTGCAAATTCGTCTTGCTCCTTGTATTCTTGCCCAAAGGCTGATCTACATGTCATAGAGCTTGTAAATAGAGAAATCCTTTTTGTTACATTAATTGGCTTACCAGAAGATGATCGAAAAAATTCAATCATACGAAAAACTTCATCTCGTCTAACTGAACTGAATGACTTGACGTTTTTGACACTGAGCAATTCCAAGAGACAAATTTTACGCATTTGTCTCCAGTAATCGCCATAGGGGGAAAAGACAATGTCCGTCCCGTTATAGCAGATAATTTTGGCAGCAACAAGTAAAGGCCTAGATGCAAAAGCGATGTCATGAGTTTTTAGTACTTGTTTCGCCATCTCAGGAGAAGTAACAGCAACTACAGAAACTTCACCTAGTTGAAGGTGCATAAGTTGACCATATTTTTTGGCTAAATCTGCAAGGACATGATGTGGAGGTCCACCTAGCAAATGAAACATGCTTCCAAATACAGGTAATTTCCATGGACCTGGAGGCAATCTTTTAGTTTGGCTATTGGAATTCTTCCATTTTCTTAATATAAAGAGGAAAGACACAAAAAGGAAAAGGGAAAAGAAGTTGAAGAACTGCATTTTGGTTTGATAGGTCCTGCAAAGTAAGTTGCATATATATGCGCTTTTATAGGCCTTTTTGCTTTGGCAAGAAAATGGATTTTTCTAGTCAAAATAATACGACAGATGAATGTTTCAGCTGACTTAAACAAGACAAAACTTGTTGAGAAATATTAATATTTTAATCGACTAATTATTTGGAAAAGGGAATTTTTATTTTAGCATAGTCAATTGTGGCCGCTAGAATTTTTATTTTAGATAAGAGTCTTCTAGAAAAAAATCATAAAATTAGAGAAACTTCTCTTCTCAAACACTAAATAAATAATTGTATAGCTGCCCCACTGAATTGTCAGTAGATGGTCCAACTTACAAAGGGTTATGCACCAAATGACTTTTAAAATATATTTGAAAAAATTATTATATAGTCCATTACAAATGAATTTTTAGTTTTATATTCTCTTCCACGAGAGATTTTACGTGGCTGTTATAAAAAAGTAATTTTACAAAGAACATGTTGTTACAAAGATGAATGTTGCTGTTATAATAAAAAAAACTTATATAAAGGTAAAATACAATATAAAAGATCGGTTCCGAAAAAAATTTAAATTTTATAGTAAAGTGTTGTTATAGAGAGATCTGATTGTATATAAAATATTTTCTCTATCTAGTACTAGAACTAGGGGTGTACAAACAAAACCGACAAACCGCACCAACCCGATAATCCGAGTCAAACCGAGAAAAAACTCAACTATGGTTTGGTGTTGGGGAAATAAACCAGACCATAATTGGTTTGATTTGGTTTTAACTAAAAAAAGTCAAACCGAAACCAAACAAACCCGACATTATATGTGTAGAAGTTTTAAAATATTTAATACATAAAAACATTTATTATAGTGTAGTTTATAATATTTCTTAAGATATTTCATAGTTTTATCTTTTAGCGTATTATCTCAAGCTTGGACTTATAATTTTTGGATGCTCCAATAAATTTTATAGTCCATAAATGTTAGTTACTCAAATAAATCCTAAACCGAAATCAAATCAATACTAATGCTAATAAAAGACATGCAATTCAATTGTACTATGAATGAAAATAGTGTTGGATATCTATTTTTAGTTTTTTCATGGTTTAGATAAAATGCATAGCTTATTTTTCTTTTAGTGTTTAGTTAAGTAAATACTAGTGGGGTAATACTAGGTATGTTGTTGTTAAGTTTGATGACCCAAAAGGTCATCCCGTATTTTTCTAGCTAATTATATGTTCCGAGGTCGTGAAACCTCCTTCTATCTCACCTCGATTTACGTGTGGAGTCCGGGCGTGTAGCCGGGAAGCCCTTATGTGAAAAACTGATAAAATGATAATTTTGTATTAGAAATTTGAATAAAGTTGACTTCGGTACCCGGACCCGTGATTTGACGGTCCCGGAGGTCCGTAGGAAAATATGGGACTTGGGCATATGCCCAGATTCGAATTCCGAGGTCCCAAGTCTGAGAAATGAATTTTTAAAGAAAATTATTTTCTGAAAAAAATATAAAGGTTTTTGAAAATGAAATATTATGTGAAACATGTGGTATCGGGTCCGTATCTTGGTTCCGGAGCCTGGTACAGGTTCGATATGATTTATATGTGTTATCTGTGAACTATGGTAATAAACGGACTTGGTTTGACGTGATTCGGGTCAAAAATGCAAAATTTGATGTTTAAAGAAGTTTTGAGGAATTTCATAGATTTTTAGTTTGATTCATCGTTTTAGTGTTGTTTTATGTGGTTTGAAACCTCGAGCCAGTCCGTGTTCGGTTATAATACTTGTTCGTGCTTTTAGACGGGGCCCTGGGGGGCCTCAGGTGGGTTTCAGATAGGTTCCGGGTCAAATCCTCTTAAATTTTCACTGTTGAAGTCTGCCTTCTGGTTTTCCTCTAGGTGACCGCAAAGCAACAATCGCGATCATATAGTGTGGCTTGGACCTGCCCATTTCTTTCCTTCTTCACGTTCGCAGTAAAAGCCTCGCGATCATATACCCCATAACATTTTATACTCCCCGTTCGCATATGTATAACCGCGTTCGTATGGATTTATTCTTTTACACATCACACAATCCTTCAATGCGATCGCATTCGATGTACCGCGATCGTGTAGTATAAGCGGGCAGTGGAATAATCCCTTCTATGCGATCGCATTATCCTACTCGCAATCGCATATGACGTTTTGGGTCATTAATATTTTATCTCTACGCGGTCGCATGTAATTTTCCGTGATCGCGATTCATTAATTACCTTGGCAGATTATAAAACTCCAAAATCGAGAGTTTCACCATTTTTATCATACTTTGACCTCTAGAGCTCGGATCTTGGCAATTTTTGATGGGTTTTTCACACAAATCTAATGGGTAAGTGTTCTTCCACTATAATTAATTATATTTCATGAATTAGTTCTTGTTTTTATCATTTAATTTGTGTTTTGGGTTGAGGAAATTGTGGGTTTTGAAAGAAAACTTCAAAAATGTAAAATCATGTTTTGAAAGACCAAATGATATCGGAATTGGATAGATTTAGTATGGGTGACCTCGTATTGGAATGGGTAACCGAAATTTGTAAAATTTGTCAGGTTCCGAGGTGCGGACCCGGGGGTCGACTTTTGGGTCGATTTTTATAATTTTGTAAAGATTGAAACTTTATTATTCGGAATAGTTCCTTATACATTTTATGTGTATTTTAAAGTTGTTTAAGTTGATTGTGAGCCGTCCGGAGGTCTTTCCGCTCGAGAAGTCTATTTTTGAGGTTGTCGTCTTTGAGGTAAGTATCTTGCCTAACCTTGTGTGGGGGAACTACCCCTTAAGATTGAGTCTTCTTTGTTGATTGGAGTCCGTGTATACGAGGTGACGAGTGCGTACTCAGACTTATTTTCTAATAGATTGACCTTTTCGTAAGTTCTTATGTTACCTATGTATGAAATGTAATTGTTACATTGGAATCCTTGGTTGTTAATTTCATCCCTTCCTGTTTAAATTAGAATTATTTGTTTTTGGATTCCTTCGTTGTCTATTTGACTTTAGTTGACTTAACTGAATATTTTACGTAATTCTCTTTATAAAATATACTTATATCTACTTTTGGAGAAATTTCAAAGGGAACTCTTCCATACTAAAACGATTTTATTTGCAAAATTTTTTTCATACGAACTACTGTTTAAAGATTTCTACCAGTTATAGATTTTAATGGCTAAGGCCCGATGTGAACAAACCGGCGTGGAGTTGAGTTATTGGTGATCTTTATTGTATTGTGTTTCCTTTCGATTCGATTTGTTTTGTTGTCCATCTTTCTATGTATTTTTGTGCTGTTTCATGATTGATTTATGTAATTTCCTTCCGCTTTATATTGTCATTGTTGTGGATTACTCCGTGAATTCTTAGATAGATTTAACGTTCGGTCATTTCTATATCATGTTATTTATTTTGTAGACCAGTGATGTCTTGACTAGTCCTCGTCACTACTCCACCGAGGTTAGTCTTGATACTTACTGGGCACCGATATGGTGTGCTCATACTACACTTCTACACATTTTGTGTGCAGATCTAGGTATATATTGTAGTAGCTGTGTGGATGATTGCCGAGGAAACTCAAGGCAACCTGTTGCTGCATCCGCAGGCGTCAGAGTCACCTTCTTTGTATTTATTATATTTATTTCCAAACAGTTGTACTTAGAAGTTTTAGAAGATTCGTAGAGCTTATGACTTGTACTACCGATTTTGGGAAAGTTTGTACATTCTGTTAAGATTCTGTATCAAGACTGTTATTCCTTTATTTATTGTTGTTATTCAGTAACTTCTAGGCTTACCTAGTCCCTAAGACTAGGTGCCATCATGATACCCAATGGAGGGAAATTGAGTCGTGACAAGTTGGTATCAGAGCTCTAGTTTCATAGGTGCTACGAGTCATAAGCGAGTTTAGTAGAGTCTTGTGGATCGGTACGGAGACGTCTGTACTTATCTTCGAGAGGCGATGGAACTATTAGGACAATTTCACTTCCTTCATTCCTATCGTGCGAGTTTATTAATCTTGAAGTTCGAAATTATCGTTCCATTCTCTCACCGATGGTGAGGACACGAATGACGGTTCTTGATGATGTTACCCCGAAGCAAGTGTCTCAAGGGTCAGAGACAGAGGAAAAGAGGAGCACGTGCCGCAGTTAAGATGCTTACCAGAGCAGCCATTGAGGAGTCGCCAGTAGTTCTAGTTGGGGAACAGGTATTGGGGGTGCCTGTTGCTACCCCAAACTTCAGGAGACATGAGCGTAGTTTTGTGTATAAGTGGTACATTGAATCAGGCAGGGTTGATTCTAGTGCACCAATTGCGTCACAGATCAGGGGAGGAGTTCAGACTCTTACTATCTACACTCCAAAGTAGCAAGATCATATTGGTCAGGTTCCAGTTGGTATGACAGCACGACATCTGGTTTCAGTTCTGCCATGGTCAGGTTAGCAGCATTGGAGGAAGAATACCTTGGAATTGAGGGGTACTGGAAGTACCACCCTTCTATCTTTCAGTGGATTGGCGGCAGATAATGTCCAGGGTTTCCTGGAGGAGTGCCACTATATTCTTCGTACTATGGGTATTGCGGAGACGAGCGGGATTGCTTTTGTCACGTCTCAGGTCTAGAGTAGTGGGTTGATAACTAGTGACGGCATATGAATTGGGGTCACCTGTCCAAGTTAGCTTCACTAGCATGGATTCAGTTTTTGGAGATGCTTTGAGGGAGGTTGCACCTCAGTTCCTTCGGGATCTACGGTGTGCGGAGTTTGAGAAGTTGCGTCAGGGCGCTGTGTCACTATGAGAGCATGCCGTTAGATTCAGTGAGTGGGCCAGACATGCACTTCGCTTGGTTGCTTTAGCTGGGAGATGAGTCCGTAGAGTCATTTGGGAGATTCAGGCATGATATTCGGTTTAGCGGGACTCGAGAGTTAGAGTAGGATGCCTCGTTTCAGCAGGTAGTAGGGATCGCTCACCAGTTAGAGCGCTCGTAGGACCGGGAGCGAGAGGACAGACGAGATCAGGGAGAGAGTTTAGGGAGGCAATGAGGCCTCGTAGATCGGAGGAATCTACTGGTCCATATTATGGAGGCAAGGTACGACACAGTGGAAGTTTTGTGGGTCAACCAGTTCAGTTTGCATTACCAGCTTCGCATGGGATTTCAGGTACTCATGGGTCTCAGAGGATTCGTATTGTGTGTTTTTCCACAGCCATGTTAGCAGCGAGATTGTTTTCATTGTGGAGATGTTAGCCACAGGGTGAGAGATTGTCTTAGGATTCAGGTTGTGGTAGCAGGGTATTCAGGTGAGTAGAGGGCACCTAAGAGGGGTAGACCCAACCCATTGTTGTGTTTCATATAGTAAAATAGAGGTCGTTGTGCCAGATATCATCACACAGGTATGTTTTGATGTGTTACAGAGGGGCAATAATTTTATTTCATTATAGTTCTGCTGGTCGAGACGAGTTCCCTTATTTGCTTCATTTATGAGTGAGTTCCATGTTTTGCACTCCATTTTGTGTTTGCTCCTCTTGGGAGATTCTATGAGTAGTAGCCCGAGTCTATCGTTGTTTATTTCATTCTTGATAGTGGTGAGATTGGAAGTGAGTCCTTGTTATTCTTCGTGGTAAGCTTTATGTAATTTTCCTGAGTATTTTGTTTATGAGTTGTGATTTGATATTCCATCGAGATGTGAGATCAGCTAGCATTATGATTTTATCAGCTGAGATGAATTAGTGGAGGAATTTCAATTGGTATGATATATTTCGGTATGTGATTCAGAGTTGAGGGCGAGGTGCTCGTGATATTTGTGATTCGATATGTTTGGACCGGGCTGAGTACCGCGGTGGAATTTGATCGGGATGGAATCCTTGTGATTTCTTCATATGTTTTGCTACTTCCTTGTTATATTGTTTTTGATAAGTCGGTATTGATAGAGAGTTGTGCCTATGGGCTTGTTTGATGGTTCCTTTATATGTTTCTATTTTCATATTCAGTATTTTCGCTATGTGTTTCTTTAGTTTAGTTTGCGGGATGTGTGCCCGGTGCTGTTAGTTGTGGCTTGGTGATTTGAGTATTTAATAATGAAGTTTTCGTGTTCATTGCATCATTATCAGTATTATGGGGTTTGAAAACAGAGTTCTTCCATATGTGGGGCTAATTGCCAATGTTGAGTTGATTTCGAGCAGTTATTGTGATCAAAAGTGCTATTTGAGCCTATGTGTGATGTGCTATGTTGTGTGGTCGTACCTTATGGGTGTAGATCTGAGTTGATGCAGCTGGTTGAGGCTAATGCCGAATATGGATTTAGAATCGGTTCTTTTGAGAAATGAGTAGAAGGTGAGAAAGTAAAGATAGGAGGCTTATCAGTGGTGATGTGAAGGCTATATTGCAGTTGTGATTGTTTCATCAGGTTTCGTGGGTTGGGGTGATGTGGGATCACCTGCGGGTATGTTCTAGAAGTGTACAATCAATGATTGGATGAGTTCAAGGTGAATCTTGGTACGTTCGAGGACGAACATTTGTTTAAGAGGGAGAGGATGTGATGACCCAAAAGATCATCTTGTATTTTTCTAGCTAATTCTATGTTTCGAGGTCGTGAAAACCTCCTTCTATCTCACCTCGATTTGCGTGCACATCCAAGGTGTGTAGCCGGGAAGCCCTTATGTGAAAAACTGATAAAAATGATAATTTTGTATTAGAAATGTGAATAAAGTTGACTTCAGTCAACATTTTTGGTAAACGGACACAAACCCGTGATTTGACGGTCACGGAGGGTATGTAGGAAATTATGGGACTTGGGCGTATGCCCGAAGTCGAATTCCGAGGTCCCAAGTCCGAGAAATGAATTTTTAAAGAAAATTCTTTTCTGCAAAAAATATAAAGGTTTTTGAAAATGAAATGTTATGTGTTGTAACCTGTGGTATCGAGCCCGTAACTTGGTTTCGGTGCCTGGTACAGGTTCAATATGATTATACGTGTTATTCGTGAAGTTTGGTAATAAACGGACTTGGTTTGACGTGATTCGGGTCAAAAATGCAAAGTTTGATGTTTAAAGAAGTTTTGATGAATTTCATTGATTTTTTGTTTGATTCATCGTTTTAGTGTTGTTTTATGTGGTTTGAAACCTCGAGCCAGTCCGTGTTAGGTTATAAGACTTGTTCGTGCTTTTAGACAGGGTCCCGGGGGATTCAAGTGAGTTTCGGATAGGTTCCGGGTCAAATCCCTTAAATTCTCACTGCTGAAGTCTGCCTTCTGGTTTTCCTCTGTGCGACCGCAAAGCAACAATCGCGATAGCATAGTGTGGCTTGGACCTGCCCATTTCTTTCCTTCTTCGCGTTCGCGGTGAAAGCCTCGCGATCATATACCCCATAACATTTTATACTCTGCGTTCGCATATGTATAACCGTGTTCGCATGGGTTTCTTCTTTTAGGCATCACACAGTCCTTCAATGAGATCGCATTCGATGTACCGTGATCTCATAGTATAAGCGGGCAGTGGCATAATCCCTTCTATGCGATTACATTATCGTACTCGCGATCGCATATTACATCTTGGGTCAGTAATATGTTATCTCTATGCGATCGCATGTAATGTCCCGCGATCGCGATTCATTATTTACCTGGGCAGATTATAAAACTCCAAAATTGAGAGTTTCACTATTTTTATCATACTTTGACCTCTAGAGCTGGGATCTTCGTGATTTTTGATGGGGTTTTCACACAAATCTAATGGGTAAGTGTTCTTCCACTATAATTAATTATATTTCATGAATTAGTTCTTATTTTTATAATTTAATTAGTGTTTTGGGTTGAAGGAATTGTGAGTTTTGGAAAAAAACATCAAAAATGTAAAATCATGTTTTGAAAGACCAAATGATATCGGAATTGGATAGATTTAGTATGGGTGAACTCATATCGGAATGGATAACCGGAATTTATAAAATTTATTGGGTTTCGAGGTGCGGGTCCGGGGGTCGATTTTTATAATTTTGTAAAGATTGAAACTTTATTATTCGGAATAGTTCCTTATACGTTTTATGTGTATTTTGAAGTTTTTTTAGTTGATTGTGAGCCGTCCGAAGGTCTTTCTGCCCGAGAAGTCTATTTTTGAGTACCGGGTTATCGTCTTTGAGGTAAGTATCTTGCCTAAACTTGTGTGGGGGAACTAACCCTTAGGATTGAGTCTTCTTTGTTGATGGGAGTCCGTGTATACGAGGTGACGAGTGCGTACTCAGACTTATTTCCTAATAGATTAGCCTTTTAGGATTTGTAAGTTCTTATGTTACCTGTGTACGAGATGTAATTGTTACATTGGAATCCTTTGTTGTTAATTTCATCCCTTCCTGTTTAAATTAGAATTAGTTGTTTTTGGATTCCTTCGTTGGCTATTTGACTTAACAGAATATTCTACTTCTCTTATCATCATGCTATATTTTCTTCCTAGTTTGCCTAATTAACTATAATTAGTGTCATCTAGCCTTATAGTTGACTAGCCGTAGTTGTAACATCTATTCATTGGAGTCAAGCATGCCCGTGAGTCTTACATTGTGATTTATATGACTATTCTCTTAAGTGCTACTTAGGCCTAATTGTTAGACATTTATGTTATTGGTATTTCCTTGATGTTGCCTATTACTGGGCCCTTGTTGAAGTTGAGTTTATTCCGTGAAGTTAACTGTTTAGGTGGGATTGGTTATAGTTGTTTCCCGTGCCGGGATTGTGTGGTTTCTCTTATTATTCCGTTGTTGATGATGTTGTTTTCCTTGTTGACTCCCTTGCCGGGATCTTATGGTTTCTATTACCGTTTATGTTGTTAATGATATTGTTTTCATTGTTGACTCCCTTGCCGGGATGGTATGATTTCTATTGTTGTTTTACTGTTGATGATACTGTTTGCGTCGTTGACTCCCTTGCCCGGATGTTGTGATTTATGGTTCTTATTGTTGATTTCCCTTGTTAAATTGTTGTTTATGTTATTTAGCACGAGGGGACATTCCGTGCCATGTTATGTTATGTTATGTTAGCACGAGGGGACATCCCATGCCATTTTATGTTATGTTAGCACGAGGGGACATTCCGTGCCATATTATGTTATGTTAGCACGAGGGGACATTCCGTGCCATGTTATGTTATGTTAGCACGAGGGAACATTCCATGCCATGTTTACGTTATTTAGCACGTGGGGACATTCCGTGCCGTGTTTATGTTATTTAGCACGAGGGGACATTCCGTGCCGTGTTTATGTTATTTTAGCATGGGGGGACATTCCGTGTCATATTTATGCATTATTATTTTCTTTGTTCCTGTTTGCTATTTACTGCATTTATGACAAGATTTGATATTCCTCCTGTACTGCATGGCAATTTCTGAGTTACAGACTGAGTTCCGTTGGATAAATCTTGAGGAGATTTTGATCAAGGAATTTTATTGAAAAGTATTATTGAAAAAGCAATCATTCTGAAATGATTATATTTGAATGACTTTTACATCGAAGGTATATTTGAAAAGTACTAGTCTTGCCTAAAATAATAATTGGAAGTCATTTATTGGGAAATCACCTTTGGAAAGTTTCGTATTTTGAAAGAAACTATGTTTTACGTAATTCTCTCTATTAAATATATTTATATCTACTTTTGGAGAAAGTATGTTTTCAAAGGAAACTCTTCCATACTAAAACAATTTATTTGCAAAAAAATTTCGTATGAACTGTTGTTTAAAGATTTCTACCAGCTATGAATTTTAACGGCTAAGGCCCGATGTGAACAAACCGACGTGGAGTTGAGTTATTGATGTTCTCCATTGTATTGTGTTTCCTTTTGATTCGGCTTGTTTTGCTGTCCATCTTTCTGTGTATTTTTGTGTTGTTTTGTGATTGATTTCTGTAATTTTCTTCCGCTTTATATTGTCATTGTTGTGGATTATTCCGTGAAGTCTTAGATAGATGTAACGTTCGGTCATTTCTATATTCATGTTATTTATTTTGTAGACCAGTGGTGTCTTGACTAGTCCTCGTCACTACTCCACCGAGGTTAGTTTTGATACTTACTGGGCACCGCTGTGGTGTGCTCATACTACACTTCTGCACATTTTGTGTGTAGATCCAAGTATATATTGTAGTAGCTGTGTGGATGATTGCTGAGGAGACTCAGGGTAACCTGCTGTTGCGTTCGCAGGCGTCGGAGTCACCTTCTTTGTATTTAATATTCATACATTGTTGTATTTATTTCCAAACAGTTGTACTTAGAAGTTGTAGAAGATTCGTAGAGCTTATGACTTGTACTACCGGTTTTGGGAATGTTTGTACATTTTGTTGAGATTCTATATCAAGAGTGTTAGTTTTCCTTTATTTATTGTTGTTATTCAGTAACTGCTAGGCTTACCTAATCCCTAAGACTAGGTGTTATCACGATACCCAACGGAGGAAAATTGAGTCGTGACATTAAGTAAATAATAGTAGGACTTATTAAGCGTACTTATGTTAGCAACTTAGTAATTTTAAATTATGTTTGTTTTCATTATGGCTTATTAAAAATATTTATTTTATGCCATTTTATTATATTTATTGTTGAATATTTTAGTACAATTGCATGACTCATCTCATATTTATGTATTTTATTGAAAAACACCTTATATATCTTACTAGGATTAAAGAAATATTGGAATAAAAATTTTATGTTTTGTTATATGAAGACTTTATGAAAAAAAAACCCGAAAAATCCGAACAACCCGAGATTAAAAAACCGAACTTTTAGTGGTTTGGTTTAGTTTTTAGATTTAATAATCCGACACAATTGGTTTAGTGTGGTAATTAAAAAATTCGAACTAACCCGATCTATATACACCCCTAACTAAAACATGTAACTACATTTTTTTCCCTTCAAATTAGACCGTCTGACTTTCAATTTAATATACAGTAAAATATAAAAACACACTCTTGTGGAGTAGCAATTGTGTGTTTACTTATTAGAAGTGGCTTAATTTCAATTAATTTTTGAGACGGTGGCTGATTTTTATCTGTAAAAATCGCTATTTGTCAAAAATCATCCTAAACTTTCTTTTTCCTTTCAAAATTGACCACCTGGGTTACCCCATTTAAATTTTCAACAAAATAAATGTGCTGTTCTACCATACCCATCCATTGACTTCCATAGAGGAGAACCAGCAGATGAAATGGACGTTGAGGTTGAGAACAAATTTTTACTTAGCCTTAATCTTTTTGCCCATTTCATAGGTTGGTCCTCCTCTAGGGATGGTATTCAGAGGCGGATTCAGAATTTTTATGCGACGGAGGTACAGTAATCTATTTAACCAGTGTCTTCTAAATTTAATTATGTAATTGTGTGTTGTTCGTTTCGTAATAACAATAATAATCAATAATTGTGAACATTCAAATTTCTCTACAATATTCAAGTTTGTTTTGGAATCGAGTTTTCATGTTATGTTATAGTATATATGTTCTCAATATTAGCACTTCATTATAGTAATAAAAAAAAGTCGATTCAAATGAAATTGTTATAGAGAAATTTAATTGTATTAACACATATGTGTGCAAAAGTGGAGCAAGCAACTCGAGAAGAGAGAGTGCAGTAGGAAGAGTTTCTGAATGAATCAGAGGTATCAGAACTTCCCCAACTGCCAAAATAAATTGATGTGAAATCATCTATATTGAAGTTTCTAATTTTGGGTTGAATAGTTGGAGTATTAAGCTTGGAAAACAAGTAGGAAAAAAACAAGCTTGAGTTGAAAATTAAGATATGATACAAGTAGGAAACGATAATGGAAAACATTTGTACTTTTGGCGAGAGAATTAATGATTGCATACTAACACTAATTGTTTAATTTCTTCATTGGCTAAATAGAGATGTTCACTTTTTAAAATGTAAGTCTTTCAATAAATATAAACGACAAAATACAACAGAGTTTTATCTGCAAAATTGTGGAAAATTTTGCAAAGAAGCCATGAATCCTGATGTAGGAGTTATATGCAGTACACTCGTACTTTTTTTAATCCATGTGCATTTTAAATTATGTGGTAAATAATTTTAGATTTAAAAATTAGAAAGTTATTCCACATGGATTTAAAATGCATTCGTTAGTGATGGAGGAAAAAACGAGCCCTTTTGGTCATTACAAGTGCGGAGTAGATACCAACTTTTGACGGAGGGTATACTTGTCCAATTTCGAACAATAAAATGATATTTTTGAACTTTTTTTGTTTATTTAATTCATATCTAGTTAGGATTTGCAGTCGAAATCATGTAGAAATAGATTTTTTAGTTTTTAGTCAAATTTGGTTTCTAATTGTCACGACCCCAAAATTATCCCGGTCGTGATTGCGCCTATCGTGATATTAGACCAGCCAAATCAATATTCAAAACATAAAGAACCTTTCGTTTATATCATTTCTAAACCGATAATTCATAAAGCTTTCATTTAAGCATTTTTAAACAGACTAAGATACGCCGAATAATAGATACAACCCAAAATCCCAGAGTCACTGGTCACGAGCATATAAAGAAAATATACAAGTCTGACACAGTATCTCTAATACAAATAAATCTAGGAGATGCAAATACTACAGAAGTATGAAGGAGAAAGCAGGGCTGCGGACGCGTGCAACTACCTCGCAAAATCCGAGAGTCCCTGGGACAGGTAAACAACTCACTCCGCCCTAGCACCTGGATCTGCACACAAGGTGCAGGGAGTAATGTGGGTACGCCAACTTAGTAGTAATAAAAGTAAATAAAGTTTGAGATATACGAAACATATAAAACAATCATCAATTCACAGCAATTACAGTTCTTCTTTCAAAATCGTAGATACGACAATTCATAATGCTTATAAGACGATTTCAGTAAAAATCCTTTGAAATTGTACCTTTCAACAGTTTCCATAGAAATTCAAGAAGAATTTAATGCTAAAATGATAGAAATCATAAATAGCCTCTCGGGCAAGAAAATATTTCATAAATTACTCGTCGGGCATAATATCACTAGGAATCAGTCACCCAACATACCTCACAATCACTTGGAATCAGCCCCTCGGACAACCTCACAGTCACTCATGCCTCCCAATCACTCGGCACTCGCACTCAGTAGGCACTTGCGCTCACTAGGGATGTACAGACTCCGGAGGGGCTCCTTCAGCCCAAGCGCTATAATAAGCCAAATCATGGGATCAATCACTCTGGCACTCGGCCTATCAATAACATGATGCGGCGTGCAACCCGATCCCACATCATATCCTTACAAATTAGGCCCTCGGCCTCACTCAGTCATAAACCTCACAAGCCACTCGGGCATTTAAGTAAAAACAGGGAACTCGTCCTAAAACATCTTTCATATGCATCAAAGTGGAGTAATGAAACTCAATTAAACATTAAACAGGTAAAAATCATGACTGAGTGTAACTTTCAAATCAAAACAGTGAGGAAATAGTAATAAAATCCCCTAAGGGTCCAAACACTTGGCACGAGGCCCAAATACGCCATTCCGCCCAAAACATAGTAATACTTTCCAAAACACAAAATATCATATAGCTTTCAGTCAAATACGCAACTTAATAGTTGCTACGGGACGGACCAATTCACAATCCCCAATAGTGCACGTCACACGCTCGTTCCAGCATGTGCGCCACTTCAAAATAGTGAAACGATGTGAAATCCGGGGTTTCATAATCTCAGGACAAGATTTACAATCATTACTTACCTCAAGTCGGATGAAAATCTACTACGCGATGCCTTTGCCCCTCGACTCGACCTCAAATCGCCTCGAATTTAGTCAAAATCTGATTCAGATCATCAAAATACGCTAAAGGAACAAAGCCCACTCAAAAATAATCAATTTACATCAAAGTCCCGAAATTGGCTAAACCCGACTCCCGGTCCACGTCTCGAAATCTGATAAAAATTGCAAAACTAGAATCCTTACACTCTCAAAGGTTCATACATACCAAATTCATCCAAATCCGACAACAAACGCCCCCTCAAATCCTTAAATAAGTGTCTTCAAATTTCAAGCCCTAATCCCCCAATTTTAACCCTTAATTCCCGTAGATTTCATGTCTAATCAATCAAATATCACCATAGAAATGAGTTTTAGGTCCAAGAAACTTACCTCCACGAAAATCCCTTAAAATCCCTCTTCAAATTGCTCCCAAAAGCCTCAACCCGCATGCAAAATTGATGAACAAAGCCTAAAATTCGCGAAGGGAACTATTTATACTTTCTGCCCAGCGAAAATCGCATCTGCGGTCAAATTCCCACTTCTATGGAACCGCACCTGCGGATATTACCATCACAGGTGCGGAACCCACTTAATGCACCATTTCCGCTTCTGCGGTCAACTTCATTGCACCTGCGACCAATTTTACGCTTCTTTGGAAAAGTCCAAACTCCTCAGTGTCCGCATCTGCGGCTCCCAACCTTGCACAAACGACCTCGCACCTGCGGCTCTTCTTCCGCAGGTGCGGAAACACCAGCAGAAATCACACCAGCAGCCTTTAAATGCCAAAAACCAATCTGTCAACCATCCGAACTCATCCCGAGGCCCTCGGGACCTCAACCAATAGTACCAACAAGTCATATGCCAACACCCGAACTTAGTCGAACCCTCGGAACACTTACAAATAACGCCAAAACACCAAATTAATGCATGATTCAAGCCTAAGGATTTCTAAACTTCCGAAATTCGCCAACGGTGCCGAAACCACCCAAACCACATCGGAATGGCTTGAAAATTTGCACACACATCCCAAACGACACTATGAACCTGTTCCAACTTTCGAAATTCTATTCCGACCATGATAGCTAATTTTTCACTGTCGGCCAGAAATCGCTAAAAATCGAATTTCGCAATTCAAGCCTAATTCTACTCCGGACCTCAGAATAACATTCCGAACACACTCCTAAGTCCCAAATCTCCTAACAAAGCTATCCGAGCTATAAAAACCACATTCCGAGATCATTTACCTATAAGTCAACTTCTGGTTGACTTTTCCAACTATTAAACCAACTTAAGAGACGAAGTGTCTCATTTCTCTCAACAACCACTCCGAACCCGAGACAATCGACCCAACACAACATAAAGGAGCTAAACAACACAAAATGAAGCAGAAATGGGGAAAACATGAATAATCTCACGGAACGACTGGCCAGGTCGTTAAACTCTCCCTCTCTTAAATAAACGTTCATCCTTGAACGAGTCTAGAAACATACCTGGAGTCTCAAATAGGTGAGGATATCTACTTCGCATCTCCCGCTCAGTCTCCCAGGTGCCCTCCTCCACCGGATGACCTCTCCACTGCACCTTCACTGAAGCTATATCCTTAGATCTCAACCTTCTAACCTGACGACCCAAAATGGCTACTGGCTCCACCTCATAAGACATATCACCCTCTAGCTGAACCGTGATGAAGTCCAAAACATGAGACGGGTTACCAACATACTTCCAAAGCATGGAAACATGAAATACCGGATGCACACTCGACAAGCTAGGTGGAAAATCAAGTCTATAAGCCACCTCTCCAACCATCTGAAGCACCTCAAAAGGCCCAATGAACTGGGGACTCAACTTGCCCCTCTTCCCGAACCGCATAACACCCTTCATGGGTGACACCTTCATCAGAACCTTCTCCCCAACCATGAAAGATACATCCCGGACCTTCCGGTCCACATAACTCTTCTTCCTAGACTGCGCCATGCGAAGGCGCTCCTGAATCAACTTCACCTTATCTAAAGCATCATGTACCAAATCTGTACCCAAAATCCTGGCTCACCCTACTCAAATTAACCCACCGGAGATCTACACCTCCTCCCATACAAAGCCTCATAGGGAGCCATCGAATACTCGACTGGTAACTATTATTATATGCAAACTCTGCGAGTGGAAGAAACTGGTCTCATGAGCCCCCAAAATAAATAACACATGCGCACAACATGTCCTCCAATATTTGAATAGTGAGCTCGGACTGCCCGCCCGTCTGAGGATGAAAGTTGTGCTCAACTCAACTTGAGTACCTAACTCTCTCTACACGACCCTCCAAAACTGCGATTTGAACTAAGTACCTCTATCAGAAATGATGGAACCGGAACACCATGCAACCGAACAATCTCCCGGATATAAATCTCAGCTAACCGCTCTGAAGAATAAGTAGTACCAATAGGAATGAAGTTAGCGGACTTGATCAGCCAATCCACAATAGCCCATATAGCATCGAACCTCCTCGAAGTCCGTGGGAGCCCAACTACAAAGTCCATGGTGATCGACTCCTACTTCCACTCCGGAATATCAAACCTCTAATGCAATCCACCTGGTCTCTGGTGCTCATATTTGACATGCTGAAAGTTGAGACACCGAGACACAAATCCAACAATATCCTTCTTTATTTGCCTCCACCAATAGTGTTGTCTCAGATCCTGATACATCTTCGCGGCACCCGGATGGATGAAATACCGCGAGTTGTGGGCCTCAACAAGAATCAACTCCCGAAGCCCATCCACATTAGGCACACATATCCGACCCTGCATCCTCATAACACCATCATCACCAATAACTACATCCCTAGCATCACCTCGCCAGACTCTATCCTGAAGACGATCAAGTGTGGGTCATCATACTGGCACTCTCTAATACGATCATAAAGAGAAGACTTGGAGGGTACACAAGACAATACCTGGTGGGGCTCCGATAGATCCAACCTCACAAATTGTCCCGCTAAGGCTTGAACATAAAGTGCTAAAGGCCTCTCTGCTACTGGAAGATATGCTAGACTCCCCAAACTCTCTGCTCGGCGACTCAAGGCATCGGCCACCACATTGTCCTTCCCCGTATGGTATAGAATAGTGATATCATAGTCCTTGATAAGCTCCAACCATATCCGTTGACACAAATTCAAATCCTACTTAAACATATGCTGCAAACTACAGTGATCAGTAAAAACCTCACAATGAACCCCATACAGATAATGACGCCAAATTTTCAAGGCGTGAATAATGGCTGCTAACTTGAGATCATGCACCTAATAATTATTCTCATGAGTTTTCAACTGGCGCAAGGCGTAGTCAATCACCCTACCCTCCTGCATCAATACACAACCAATGCCTATCCTCGAGGCATCACAATACACAGTATAAGAACCTGAAGCTGATGAAAATACTAAAAGTGGAGTTGTGGTCAAAGCAAACTTGAGCTTGTGAAAGCTCTCCTCACACTCGTTAGACCGCCTGAATGGGGCACACTTCTGGGTCAATTTGGTCAAGGGCGAAGCAATAGAAGAAAACCCCTCCACAAAGTGACGGTAGTACCCTGCCAAACCAAGGAAGCTCCTAATCTTTGTAGTTGAGGATGGTCTGAAGCAACTCTGTACCGCCTCTATCTTCTTCAGATCTACCTGAATACCCTCACTGGACACCACGTTCCCCAAGAAAGCTACTGAGCCAAGTCAAAACTCACACTTGGAGAACTTTGTATAAAGCTTCTCCTCCCTCAATCTCTGCAATACGACTCTCATGCTGAGCATGCTCCTCCTAGCTACGAGAATACACCAGGATGTCATCAATGAACAAAATAACGAAGGAATCCAAGTATGGCTGAAATACATTATTCATCAAATGCATGAATTCTGCTGGGGCATTGGTCAGCCCAAAAGACATCACCAAAAACTCATAATGGCCATAACGGGTCCAGAAAGTCATCTTGGGAATATCTGAATCCCTAATCTTCAGCTGATGATACCTGTATCTCAAATCAATCTTAGAGAACACCCTGGCTCCCTGAAGCTGGTCAAACAAATCATCAATATGAGGCAAAGGATATTTATTATTGACTGTAACCTTGTTCAATTGCCTGTAGTCAATGCACATTCTCATGGAACCATCCTTCTTCTTCACAAACAACACCGGTGTGCCCCAAGGCGACACATTAGGCCAAATTAACCCCTTATCTAGGAGTTACTAGAGTTGCTATTTTGATTCGTTCAACTTCGCCGGTGCCATACGATACGGTAGAATAAAAATAGGCTGAGTGCCCGGCACCAGATCAATACCAAAATCAATATCCCTGTCGGGAAGCATGCTCGATAGGTCTGCAGGAAACACGTCCCAAAAATCACGGACTACAGGAACAGAATAAATAGTGGGAGTCTCAGCACTGACATCCCTCACAAAAGCCAAATAAGATAAACACCCTTTCTCTACCATAGCTGAGCCTTCAGGTATGAAATCACCCTATTAGGCACATAATTAATAGAACCTCTCTACTCGACTCTTGGAAATCCCTGCATCGCTAAGGTCACGGTCTTAGCGTGACAATCTAGAATAGTATGACATGGAGATAGTAAATCCATGCCCAATATCACATCAAAGTAAACCATGCTAAGCAATAACATATCCACTCAGGTCTCCAGACCCCCAATAGATATCACACACGGCCGATATACGCGGTCCAAAACAATAGTATCGCCCACCGGAGTCGACACATGAACAAATGTAACTAAGGACTCATGGGGCATATCCAGGAAATGGGCAAAACATGATGAAACATAGGAATACGTGGAACTAGGATCAAATAAGACCGAAGCATCTCGGTGACAAACTGAAACAATACCTGTAATCACTGCATCTGAGGCCATAGCATCTAGTCTGGCTGGAAGTCCATAAAAATGGGTCTGGCCTCCACCTGATCGACCTCCCCCTCTAGGGAGGCCTCTAGCTGCTTGACCCCTACCCCTAGCTGGCTGGGCGGGTGGTGAAGTAACTGGAGCTGAAGTTGAGGGTTGGCCTCTCTACTGAGTCGGGCCACCATGATGACGAGGACACTACCTCCACACGTGCCCAAACTCTCCACACTCGAAACAACTCCCTGGTGCGGGGGACGGGGACTGAACCCCTAGCACCAGGATATCTTCTAGAAGAATCAAGCATAGATGAACCCTGAACCAATGGTGCTCGAGATGAACTCTAGGCTGGGAGAGCACTGAATGATGGGTGCCCCTGATGAGAACTGTGAGGACCATGGCCAGATGATCCCCCACGATAACCTGAGTGGCCTGGCTGAGCCTTCCTGCATGGACAGCCTCTGCCGTTCTGGAACTGTCCTCTTAAAGTAACACCACCAAAACTACCAGATCCTCGAGGACTCTTGGACTCTCTCTCCTCTCGCTCCTAGCAACGAACTGACTCAATCTCTCGGGCAATATAAACAACCTTCTCAAAAGTGGAACCCGATACTCTCTCCCCGGTCATGAAAATTCGAAGCTGATATGAGAGACCTTCCACGAACCTCCTGATCCTATCTCTCTTTATAGGGACCAACCAAATGGCATGGTGGGCAAGCTCTGAAAATCTCATCTCATACTGTGTCACCGTCATATCACCCTGACGCAACAGCTCAAACTGCCTGCGCAACTCCTCTCTGCGGGGCTGTGGGACATACTTCTCTAGGAAGAGAGTGGAAAACTTCTGCTAGGTAAGGGGCGCTGCACCAACAAGCCTACGTCTCTTATAAGCCTTTCACCAAGTAAAGGCAACTCCTGAAAACTGGAAGGTAGTGAACGAGACCCCACTAGTCTCCAATATACCGCTGTGCGCAGAATCCTCTGACACCTGTCTAAGAAACCCTGGGCATCCTCGCCCTCTGCACCACTAAAAGTCAGAGGCTGAAGTCTACCAAATCTCTCCAACCTGCGCTGCTCGTCATCTGGCATGACAGGAATCACATAATCATGAACAGGTGCAACCGACTGGGCTGGAGCTGCCCCGGGGTCTGAAGTCCCTGAATAACTTGCTTAGGTGTACGGGCGGCAGGAGTCTGAATGCCTCCCCCGGCCTGAGAAGTAGCTGCTGAAGTAGAAACAGCGACCGCCTGAGCAAGACTGGTGCATGCAGTCAGAATCTGGGCCAAGGTCTTCTGAAGACCTGGAATAACAATAGGCACATCTGGTGCCTGAGCTGGTCCCACTGGAACATCTGTGGCTGGGACCTCATATGGAATAATAGGCGGGTCTTTGGGTACCGAACCGACAGCTGCGTGGGCTGCACCTCTACCTCTACTACGACCTCAACCGCGACCGCGACCCCTCATGGGTCCCACTGGTGGCTGATCGCCCTATCCGGTAGCACGTATCCTCACCATCTATGAGAGAATGAAACAACATAAGTTTAGTTACCAGAATCAACAGATTCACACGACAAGAATTCAAGAATGTGAGATTTTCCTAAGGGTTCTGCCTCCTGTCGAAGATAGGTACAGACGTCTCGGTGCCGATCCGCAAGACTCTACTAAACCTGCTCAGGACTGGTGAGTCCTATGCAACCTAGAGCTCTGATACCAACTTGTCACGACCAAAAAACTACCCCGGCCGTGATGGTGCCTATCGCGATACTAGGCCAGCCAAATCAATATTTAAAACATAAAGAACCTTTCATTTATATCATTTCTAAACCGATAATTCATAAAAGTTTTATTTAAGCATTTTTATACAGACTAAGATATGCCGAATAATAGATACAACCCAAAATTTCGGAGTCACTTGTCACGAGCATCTAAAGAAAATATACAAGTCTAGCACAGTATCTCTAATACAAATAAGTCTAGGAGATTCAAATACTACAGAAGTAAGAAGGAGAAAGCAGGGCTACGGACGCGTGCAACTACCTCGCAAAATCTCCGAGTCTTTGGGACAGGTAAACAACTCACTCCGCCCTAGCACCTTGATCTGCACACAAGGTGTAGGGAGTAATGTGAATATGCCAACTCAGTAGTAATGAGAGTAAATAAAGTCTGAGAAATACGAAACACATAAAACAAGTCATCAATCCACAACAATTATAGTTCTTCTTTCAAAATCGTAGGTACGATAATTCATAACGCTTAAAAGCCGATTTCAGTAAAAATCCTTTGAAATTGTACCTTCCAACAGTTTCCATAGAAATTCAAGAAGAATTTAGTGTTAAAATGATAGAAATCATAAATAGCCTCTCGGGAAAAAGTATATTTCATAAACCGCCCCTCTGGCATAACATCACTCGAAATCAGTCACTCAGCATACTTTACAATCACTCAGAATCAGTGTATCGACCATCCGTTCCGAGAGTTTAGCACTGTTTTCCCTATTTTCTGCTTCATTCTTGTATGGTTCAGCTCTTTTATGTTGCATTGGGTTGATTGATTCGGTTTCAGAGTGATTGTGGAGAGGAATGAGACACTTAGTCTCTTAAGCTGGTGTTTTAGTTGGAAAAGTCAACTGGAAGTTGAGTTATAGGTAAATGATCTCACAACTTGGTTTTTATGGTTCGGATAGCTTCGTTAGGTGATTTGGGACTTAGGAGTGTGTTCGAAATGTTATTCAGAGGTCCGTGGTAGAATTAGGCTTGAATTGGCGAAATTAGATTTTTGGCGATTTCCGGTCGGCTGTGGAAAATTAGCTATCAGGGTCGGAATGGTATTTCGGAAGTTGAAATAGGTTTGTTGTGTCATTTGAAATATGTGTGCAAAATTTTAGGTCATTCGGACGTTGTTTGGTTAGTTTTGACATCGTTGGCAAGAAAATAAAATTTTCTAGTCAAAATAATATGACAGATGAATGTTTCAGCTGGCTTAAAGAAGACAAAACTTGGTGAGAAATATTAATATTTTGATCGACTAATTATTGGGGATGAGGTTCTTAATAAGAAATGGAAGCATGGCAAAGAACATAGTCAATTGTGGCTGCTAGAATTTTTATTTTAGAAAAGAGTCTTTTAGAAAAATTCATAAAATTAAAAAAACTTCTCTTCTCGAACACAATATCAAGGAATACCTCAAAACCGATTTCGCGAAGAGTTTGGCGATAGGAATCTATTTTAAAAGAATAAAACGTACTAAATAATTGTATAGCTGCCCCACTGAATTGACTTTTTAAAATATATTTCAAAAAATCATTATAGTCCATTACAAATGAATATTTAGTTTTATATTTTTTCCACGAGAAATTTTACATGGCTGTTATAGAAAAGTAATTTTATAAAAAAACATGTTGTTACAAAGATGAATATTGTTGTTATAAGTAAGAAAATTAATTAAATTTATATAGAGGTAAAATACAACATAAAAAATTGGTTCCGAAAAAAATTTAAATTCTATAATGAAGCTGTTATAGAGATGTCTGACTGTATATAAAATATTTTCTCTATCTAGTACTAGAAGTCTAAAACATGTACCTACATTTTTTTCCCCTTCAAATTGGACCGTCGGACTTTCAATTTAATATACAGTAAAATATGCCAAGCATCATTATGCCTCGAGAACACTATCATGGAGTTTTTCGTTGAGAAAACAGAGTATCTTGGATTTCGAGGAGGAGAGGGAGAAGAGAAGGAAAAAGATATAAATACACGCTCTTGTGGAGAAGGATGCGTGATCTAATTCAATGCCAATTGATAAATAGCTAATAAATAAAGGAATTAAATAATTGTAATAGATCAAACCAGTTTCATTTGCAAGTTACTGACCTCGGCTTAGAATAGTTTCGAGATCAAACGTTAAGAACCACAAGAATAATAAGAACAATAAGAATAATATGGACAATAAGAGCAGTAGAGAATTAAGAGTGAGTAAAAGAGCAGAGTGTATGTATTTCTCAGTAATTGTGTCTACGATTCATGTGTCTTACAAATGAACAAGGTTTCTCTTTATATAGTAGACGAATCCTAAATAAGGTATAACTTTAATTTCGGAAGCAAAATACATGATTGATATCAATAACCGTTTAATGGTTCTGCCAATTCCGAGATTCCCGTTGAGATTGGTGGTCGATTGCAGATATCTCGTTATTCCATTACTTCGGTGTCGATTTAGTCTGATCTCGATTCCTCAGTCTTCGTGTTCTTCGAGCCCGGACTTGCTTCGATACAGACTCACTCTCGAGGCAGACCCTCGAGCCAGTAAATTAGGGTGTGGTCGATTTTAACCATATATAGATAGTCCCCGTGTTTCTTAGAATGAAATTATAAGAAACGATTTGATCCTCGATTCCTTGATACCTCGATCATGACGTCGTCTTCATGACGTAAGTGATGGATGTGACCGAAACGTCGCATTGGTTCGGTTCCCAAAAAATATCATCAATGGATGTTAGTCCTCGGTCGGCCACTAGTGATACCAAACCATCGTCTTAAACCTATAAATACCACCTCTTTAGTTGATTCAAACTTTACTTTTCTTTGATCATAAACTCTTGAGTTGCCAATCCTTCTTATCTTTCTCTCATCACCGCTCATTATAGCACCGTTGTTTTCACTGGAGCCACTAGTTTTATACCTTCTTTCTACTTCCTTTATATACACAAATGGAAAAATCTTCCAAAACAGTGCCACAAAAGGAAAAGGCTTCATCTTCCTCCTCCCTGCCGGCCGGCGATAAGATGCCTGTAGAACCGCCCCCCATGAATACGTTCCTGGCCCATTCATCCTAAAAATCGAATTTAAAGGATAACTCTTATCGGTGCCGGGCCTATGCGAGCATGTGTCGATATACATGTATTCGATTTCCATGGGCCATGTCGATGCCATGAACGAGGACTGCAAATGGGGTCCGGAGGTAGTGGTGCACATTCCTACACTCGAAGAGAGCATCACCACTCACGTGAAGGGGTTCTTAAGTGCTTAAACTTACTCCTTCACATTGGGCTCCGTCGACCCTGTGATTTTTGACTTCTGTAGGAGGTACGAAGTCACCGTCGGTCAGCTCCACCCTTCACTTTGGCGCGTAGTGATCATGTTGCGCTTCTACTCCAACGAGGCCCGGGGGTTGGAGTTCACTCTGAACCATCTCATTCGGTTGTACAGGACTCAGCTCTATCGAGGGCTAATTAGGCTCAACTACCGAGCAACAAAGGCTCTATCTCGAACATCGATGATGATAAAGAGTGAGGCTAGATGAGCCGATTCATACGGGTGAGGACCTGTGACATAATACCAAAGGAAAAGATGTCGTTCCCCGAGGAGTGGAAATACGGGTGAGGATCTGTGTTTCTTTTGATTTTGCCTAACATTTCATTTTAATCACGCAACTGTCCCTTGGATGCCCGAGGCGGTGCCCGATTTTGAATACTGGATCCAGAAGCTCACCTCTACTTTGACTCATGTTGAACGAGTGTGGAGGGATTTGGCCAAAGGCAGATGGGAGGCCAAGAACCATGGTAAGGGTCTCTCCTTACGTATTCCGAGGCAATTACACATTTTTTTCATTGTTAATCTTTCTTCATGTAGGCCTGACCAAAGATTCCACTCTGAGGCCTTTGAGTGAAGGTGGCGAAGCTAAATCCCTGGCTCCAAGGCCAGAAAAAGGATAAGAAGAGAAAATATTCCTCGCAATCCGAGGCTTCCAAACCCAAACCTCGAAGGGTGAGGAGAAAAATAGTCGATCTCTCGGCGGATGCGGCCCAAAGGTTTAGGGACCAGGATGAGGAATAAGAAGAAGACACCTCGGCGTTGATAGTTTTCCCTCAAAAGGATGCCGAGGTCGCCTCACATTCCGAGCTTCCACCTGCTATAACCGAGACTTACATCGAGGGCCCGAGCCAGTAATTGAAACAAGGCCACCACCTCCGTTTCCACAAAGACAGCAGAAGCAAAAAGATGAGTACAAGATATTCCTAGATATGTTGAGCCAAGTGAGTGTGAATTTGCCTTTGGTGGAAATTTTGAAAGAAGTGCCTAAGTATGCAAGGTATCGCAGAGATATTGTGGAAAACAAATGAAGACATGCAGAGTTTGAAACAGTTGCACATACTGAAGAGTGCAGTGCCAGGGTTCAGAGTAAACTTCCTCCTAAGTTGAAAGATCCTGGGAGTTTCACAATTCCTTTGTCTCTTGGAAAACAAGAAGTTGGTAGAGACCTGTGTTATTTAGAGGCTAGTATAAATTGGATGCCCTCTTCTTTGTTCAAGAAACTCGGATTGGGGGTGATTAGACCTACCACAATCACTTTACAGTTAGTAGATAGGTCACTAGTTATGCCAGAAGGAATTGTTGAGGATGTGTTAGTTAGAGTGGGAAAGTTTATTCTCCCTGCTGACTTTATTGTTCTTGATTACGAGGCAGATGAGGAAGTGCCCATTATTTTGGGGCGGCCATTCTTAGCTACTAGTGGAGCAATTATTGGTGTGAGGGCAGGGAAGTTAAAAATGAGAGTTGACGATAAGAAGGTCACTTTTAATGTGTACAAGGAACTTAAAATCCCAAAGCATTATGAGGACCTGTGCATGATTAATGTGTTCGACGTGAAGGGGATAGAGCAGAGTCTTTATGTGAATGGCAGTGATCCAGAGGAAGTGGTGTTGCAAGCTAAGGATGTAAAGATAATTGAGAAAAGAGATAGAGATGAAAAAGGAGACCCGTTAAGAGCGTGCAAAAAGGCAGCTTCATGGGAGAAATAAGAAGAGAAGGCGCCCAACCTGAGCAGAGTAGAAGAGTCGTGCCACGACTATAAATAAGGCGCTTGTTGGGAGGCAACTCATCCTGTATATCTTTTTTTTTTAATTTTTTTTAGTGTCGAGTTTTGTGTTGTTTTTATTTTGCAGAGTAGGGGAAGTCTGAGTACCCAAAGTTGAAGCTGAGGGGCATGTTTGAGATTAAGTGTGGGGTCATCCCGACTCTAAAGATTGAGAATCATGTCCGAGCTAGGCCCGAGAGGGTCTCAGGGAGTTTTCTCACCCTTGTTTTAATATTTTTCTTTGTGATCATGCATCGAGGACTATGCATAGCATAAGTGTGGGGTGGGAAAACTACTTTCTGAGGTGCAATTATATAAAATTATTGTTTTTTAGGAAAATCTCGGACTTTTCCCAACGATGGATCTGTTGGACAATTTTCTTGAGGGATAAAGTCTGATTAAAAAAATTCCAAAAAGATTTTTGGAATTTTTTTTAGGAGATTTAGGTAGTATCCCTTTGTTTTTCTTTGGGCACCGGTTCTTTTCCAAGGGTGTAGCTTGAACCGGGCACTTTAAATTTTTTTGGAGTAGTTAGGAAACTGAGTAACTTAGAAATACCCTTTGACATGTTTGGTGCTGGCATATTAGGTTATGACATACAGTTTGCTTTCCCTTGTATTTGGTTTGACTTGTGATGCCTAAGAAAAATTAAATAGCCTATTGTGTGATACCTTAGCTCCGTTGCTTGATTTGTATGCTACATAGTGTAATATTGCTTAATTCTCTCAATTATGTGTGCTTGCTTGACTTGAGAGTTGAACAAAACCGTTGTGATTGAGTCATGTGCAATGTGTGAGTGAGGTTTAGTAATTTTCTATGCTATCCTGTATAGTCTAGAACTTGCCCCGTGTGTTAATTGAAGCGAAATTGTAAGTTATGCTAATCTAGGAGATGACATAGGCATTTTCTTGCTTGATCATGGATGTGCTTGTCACATGAAAATTAAAAATTTCCATTGCTAGCCCCTTTGAGCCTTTTGACCTTTTCTTTGGTACCCACATTACAAGCTGTACCCTTATTTTGTTCTTAAATTGAGATTTTTGCACCTTTACCTCCTAAGGCACTTAGTCGCTAAAAGAAGTAAGGTGAGATATTGGGGATTAACTTTTGAGTGGAGCCATGGAAAGGCCTGCTAGTGCACTAAAATTGAAATCAAAAGCCACTAGCCAATGAACTTTCATGTACGGAGTGTGTGTAAAAAAAATATTGTTGTAAAAGAAAGAAGAGAAAAATGACAGTGAAAGTATGTAGAAAAACAGATACATCTCCACTTCTTATTTAATTGTGCTAGTGGAAGTATAGAACTGCTTAATTGAGAAAGGGCTATGTTGTGTATGGATTGTGGCAAGTGAATTGGTTGAGAAGAATATGTGTGAATACTGAATGTAGTGTATTAAAGTTCTTAGGAGGGTTAGTCAGTATCCCTAAATATATCCTACCCGTCCATTAGCCTACATTACAACCTTCAAATTCCTAATTGATCCTAGACTTGGCTAGCTTAAATTAGTGGAGATATATACTATGGGCAAGCTTAAGGTATGACCACGGGATGCATGCGAATTCTTTGTGAGAGTGAGTGAAATTGTGTTCAATTTTTTGATGTCCTTAAATTATATTCAAAAAGAATATTTGGATGTTGGGACTAGTTATATTCACTCTTTTGTTTGTTGGTGAGGGCACATGATCTCATGAACTATTAGTAATGTTGTAAACTTTCTTGTTGGATAGGCGCGTGAATTGAGAGGGCTTAGTGGTTGCAAGTTGACTCTTGAGGTTGGGTGGTTGCAATTAGGTTGTTGGTATGATTGATAGAGTAGTTATACTTGGGCATTTTTTTTAAAAAAGGGGAAGAATGTGAATTTGTGTATTTTCATACTTGATTGTCGGTATCGATCATAGTCAAGGGGTAAGGTGTGTGATTGAAAAGTAAAATGCTCCTTGATGATGAACTTTGTACGTGTTGGAGGGTAGTAGATTGTCCCATTGCTCGAGGATGAGCAAGAATTAAGTGAGGGGTGTTGATGTTTAGCTTAAAGTGTATATATTTCTATGTATATTGCCTCATATTATACTTTTGTTTCGTGATTTTTAGATGTTAAATGTGATGATTTATATTATTTTGAAGTGTTTTTATGTGTAGGAATTATTCGGGATCAATTGGGGGCGAAACGCACGAAATTAGAGCCAAAACGGACGAAACCGGGAAAATTGCAAAATTGGGTGCCACAAGCAGCGCCCAGCACCACCTGTGGTGCTGTGGGCAGTACCTAAATTAGGAGTAGCGCCCTGGTGGGCGTCCGGCGCAACCCAGGGCACCAGTGACGGGATTTTCTCCTATTTTGCCAGGGACACGGTTATTTCGGCCCTAGACCTACCAAACACGTATAAAAGCAAGTCTAAGCTTATTTTTGAGAGGGTTGGATGCCACTTTGGAGGAGATATACACACGGAATTTCTAGGGAGCAGAGGATTATCAGTTTCTTCATCTTTTTCTAGTATTTACAATTAATTCAACACTTTTGCAATTGTTTGATTTTAGCATGAGTGGCTAAACACCCATTGTTCTGGGGTTGTGATTTATCCATGAATATTGTTATTCGACATTAGTTTAACCTTCATTATAGTTCACTCAATATATGGTTGTTTCTTCAACTCTATGTTTAATTTCTTAATTGTCTGGCCAGCAGTTAGGTTCTATATACTATCTATGCTATGCTTGGGAGAGCCGTGTATAGATTAGAGAAGAGTTGACGAGAGCGCGATTTTAACCCTTTAGGGGAGCGGATTTGTGGTTAGGATAGGAATATACCTAGTCACCGTGATTAATTACATATTGTAATCTTAATGCATTCTAAAAGATTAATTTCATAGGAATATAGGCGTTAATCTATTGAGAATAGGTGAGTAGTGCTTCGGGAGAATTCTATGAGAGCAATTATCGATTAATTAGCAACCATGAGTGAATTATATGAAAGGTAGAGTTAGTTAGAATGCAATACGAGTGGTGAATTGATCACAACCCTGAAATATTTGTCTTTATTAAATACACAACAATCAACTCGTTACTTGATAATTTAGTTATTACTTATAATTTTAGTTTAATATAATCATACTCTTGGACTTTGATTTTGACCAGATTGAATAAAAATTGCAGTGATTTAGTGAGTAGTTTAATATAAGTCTCCGTGGGTTCGACACTCAACTTATCATTATATTACTTGTCGACCACGTATACATGCGTGTGCATTTGGGAGCAACATATAGGCCTTTGCCAAATTCCGAGCTGACCTTAATCAGTGTGAAGCCGATCTCCAAATGGTCTAGGGAGAGAGAAATGCATGAGCTTATTTGTGGCCAAAAAGACGAGGTCATAAAGGATCTTCAAGCGGACCTGGCGAAGGCTCATGAAGAGGAGTTCGAGTTAGACAAGTAGGTAACCGCCCTTCTAATACAGTATGGAATCGACTCAACTGTGGAAGATAACACTTCGATACCCCAGCTGCAGCAGAAGGTGGAGAAGATCGGGATGCTCGGGGTAGAGGTCGATCAGGTCAAGACCGATTGTGATCGGTAGAAAGATAGAATAGACCGCATTGCTATGAAAATGAGGAAGCTTTGGCAAAATCATCTTCGGCAGAGGTCAGACAACAAATTCTTAGAGAAAAAAGTTCTGCTCAGGCCAAGAGGTTCAAAGAACTCTAAGCCGAGCTTACTGAGGCCAAGGCTGAGATAAAAAAAACCAAGGTCATGGCGGACAAATCCGTAGCCATGTATCGGGTCGATGCCGAAGCTATCAAACTCAGACGAGGGAGGCTTCCCACCGAGAGCAGCGGCGCAGTGACTTGTCAAAGTGCCAATTCCGAAGGGAAACCATCGAGGAAATTCATGCTCGAGGTTTTGACCTCTCCGAGGAAATTGCTCGGGCCAAAGAGCTTGAGAAAGAAGCCAGGAAGTTCGCCTCTTCTAATGATGATGATGATGATGAAGCAGAGGGCAGTTGACGCTAGCCCGGAAGTGGATAAAATATAGATGAGGTTGCTGAAGGAGATTCCCCCGGAGAAGCTGCTCGAGATGAAACCGGTCTCAAGGAGACTAAACCCGATCGTAGTTAGGTTATAACTTATTTTCCTTTTTTTTGTTGTTAGGATTTGACCTACCCCTTGTATATGTTTTTGGTATAATAGAAAATTTCCTTTTGATGCCTTCATAAATTTCTCTTTCATGCCTTCGTATCTTTATTTGTCTTTGTTGAAAATTTTCATTGATGTAGTTCAACTCGTGATCGAAATAAATCCTTACGCTGTTTTTATGACAGCAAGTCCTCGAGTTCGAAACTCGTTCGAGACCTTGTCTTGGGGGTGGCTCGGTCGAGCTGACTGATGAGTTATCTTTAGTAATCAAGTTTGAGTTTTAGGATAAGGTGAACCCTCAGGTTTTCATCAAATGATTGTAAGTATTTCGAGCTCACCGCTACATACCCTTTAGGTGAATCTTCGAGTTGTAGTCTATTTCTTGAGCTCGAAATAACTGAACCTTTAGGTTCGAATCGAGTGAGAGTAAGGTCTCGAACTTCAGTTGTATTAGCCCTTAGGCTTTTTAGATCGGCCCTTAGGCTCTTTATATTGGCCCTTAGGCTCTTTAGATCGGCCCTTCGACTCTTTATATTGGCCCTTAGGCTCTTTAAGTTGGGCCAATTCGGCCTCTAAAATGGCTATCATTTTTCCCTTTTCGGCTAAAAGACTTAGTGAAAATTTCTTTGTGCCTTAGCATTTGTTTTTTTGTGCCCATTGGGTTTTTCGAAGGCCTAATGATCGAAACCCTATTTTCTCTTAACTCGTTTATGTAAGATAATTTGATACCTATTGAGGTTTTTTCGAAGGCTGATATTATCAAAGCTAGTAAATTATCGAGGGCTGATTTTATCGAAGAACTTTTTTATTTGCTTTGCCGAGGGTAGCCTTATTTAACCTGTTTTTCAAAGTATTTGGAGGCCTTTAGTTTATGGCGGAAGTCGGACGTCTCCGAGCCGCATTATTTCGTCCGTAGCCTTTTATGTGACCGTAGTCTTTAATATGGTCGTAGCCTTCGGGTATGTCTTTTGGACTTTATTCCCGATAATATTTCGAACTTGTTCAGAATGTTAGTCCCCGAGTGTGATGGCCTAGGCCTATATATCGAGGGGTGCCTCTTTAAGGTCTGTATGATTTCGAACATAAATGGCACGAGTGTGCAGACCCTAAGTGTTCAGTGTATGCTTGTACTTGGCCCTTGAGCCATTTTTCACAAGTGTTATTCTTGCACAATAGGTCAGAATCGTATGACTCATATAGTAGGAAATTTACTTCAAAACATGAGATGTTTGAGAAAGAGAACGCTTCTTTGTATTATTTATACATGCATACATGTTTTGTTGTCGGGACTCGGCTAATCTATATGGACACGGTTCATTCGATCGTTTGTCCTATAACAAAACTTTTCCTATCGAGACCCATTTACATAACATCCCAGGGTGATACCCCCCAGTATTCGAGGTTGATTGCAAATAAGCCTTGGATACTGTTGAATTAACCTCAGGTAGCACATACTTGTTGCCTTGTTAAGAACCTCGCCGGAAAAACCCATTTGGGATAAAAACCGATCTAAGGGAAAAAGAGTGCAACACGTACTTTAAAACCCGAGGTCTCGATTTCTTGGATCGAATTCCTGCAATGAGTTTGTTTTGAATGTTTAGGAAAATGAAAAAAGAGAACGTCATACCTTAACAATAGTACCGCTTGAGGAGCGATATGTTCCAATTATTGGACAATGGCTCGTCGTTCATTGTTCCGAGCTTGTAAGATCCTTTCCCGACTATGTCGAGGATTTGATAGGGTCTTTCCCAGTTAGGATCAAATTTCCCTTCATTAGGGTCTCGAGTATTGATGGTGACTTTTCTTAGGACTAAGTCCCCGACTTTGAAGTGTCGGAGATTGGTTCTTCTGTTGTAATGTCTCTCGATTCGCTTCTTTTGTGCGTCCATTCAAACGAGCGCTGATTCTCTTCTTTCATCTAACAACTCGAGACCGGTATTCATGGCCTCGCGGTTCAATTCCTCCATTGCGTGTCGAAACCTGGCACTGGGATCCCCGACTTCGACCGGTATCAAGGGCTCGGAGCCATATACTAAAGAAAACAGAGTTTCTCCGGTACTTGACTTCGATGTGGTCCAATATGCCTATATGATCCCATATGAAGTCGACCACTTCTTTTTCCGTAACTTTTTCGAAGGCCTGTGTTTCAACCCATTTAGAGAAATAGTCAGTCATAAATAATATGAATTTAGCTTTACCTGGGCCGATGGTAGAGGGCCGACGATGTCAATTACCCACTTCATGAATGGCCATGGCGATAAGACCGAGTGAAGTTGCTCGTCGGGCTGGTGTACCATCGATGCAAACCTTTGAAATTTATCACATCTTCGAACGAACTCCTTAGAGTCTTTTTCCATGCTATCGCAATAATATGCTACTCTGATGACCTTTCGAACTAATAACTCGGTGCTAGAGTGGTTCCCACAAGTGCCTTCGTGGATTTCTCATAGAACATAATCACTATCTCCCGGTCCCAAACATACCGCCAGTGGGCCATCGAACATTCTTCTGTATAGCCTTCCATTTTCCTCTAATGTGAATCGAGCAGCTTTAGTTTGTAAGGCCCTCGATTCTTTGGGATCCGATGGTAACTTCCCGCTCTTCAAATATTCGATGTATTTGTTTCTCCAGTCCCAGGTTAAGCTTGTAGATTTTATTTTAGCATGTCCTTCCTTGATTATAGACCTCGAGAGTTGGACGACAGTCCACGAGTTGATCTCATCTTCTTTGATCGATGACCCCAAATTGGCAAGTGCATCGGCCTCGGTATTTTGTTCTAGAGGTATATGTTGTAGAGGCCATTCTTTAAAACGGTGGAAGGTTACCTGCAATTTGTCTAAGTACCTTTGCATCCTATCCTCTCGAACTTCGAAGGTTCCATTTACCTGATTTACCACTAGTAGGGAGTCGCACTTAGCTTCGATTACTTCCACTCCCAAGCTTTTAGCTAGCTCGAGACCTGCAATTATAGCCTCATGCTCGCCTTCGTTGTTAGTCAATTTGGCAGTTTTGATCGATTGTCTAATAATGTTTCCCGTGGGCGGTATCAAAACAATGCCGAGTCCGGAGCCCCGATGATGTACCCGATTTTAGCAGAAGTTCCTTTTCCACTTCGGGTACGAGGGTTGGCGAAAAGTCGGCCATGAAGTTCGCTAAAATTTGGGATGACACTGAAAATATGGCTTTAATTTTCTAGATGCGCTTATTAGTGCTAGCGCCAATTTTTCTAGGTGTGGATACCTAGTTTCGGCATCTCCTAAGGTTCGACTCACGTAATAAACTGGAAACTACGTACCTTGTTCTTCTCGAACTAATACACCACTTACTGCTATCCGGACACCGCCAAGTATAGGTATAGCTTTTCATCTACCTTCGGAGTGAGGAGCAAAGGTGGGCTTGATAGGTATCGTTTCAATTCCTCCAGTGCTTGGTGACATTCCGGGGTCCATGTAAAATCATTTTTCTTTTTGAGAAAGAAAAAGAACATGTGGCTTCGGTCTAATGAACTCGAAATGAACCGCCTAGGGCAATTATATGTCCAGTTAACCTCTGAACGGCTTTCACGATGTCCATGAAGGTGATGTCCTCGATGGCCTTAATCTTATCGGGGTTGATCTTGATTCCCCGATTTGACACCATGAAGCAAGGGAATTTTCCGGAGCTGACCCCGAAAGCACACTTTTCGGGGTTAAGCTTCATGTTGTATTTCCTCAAAATTTTGAATGTTTCCTGCAAATGAGTCAAATGGTCCTCTGCGCGCATGGACTTAATTAACATATCGTCAATGTAAACTTCCATTGATTTACCTATCTATTCCTCGAACATATTGTTAACTAGGCGTTGATATGTAGCTCCCGCATTTTTAGCCCGAAGGGCATTACATTGTAACAATAAGTTCCATGCTTAGTGATAAAAGAAGTCTTTTCCTTGTCTATTGGGTCCATCTGGATTTGATTGTACCCAGAATACGCGTCGATAAAGGTAACAAAATGCCCTTTTACTATTTGAAAATTGGACAAGTATACCTATTATGCCCTTGCCGTGACCAAAAGGGCTCGTTTTTGTCATCCATCACTAATGGATGCATTTTAAATCCACGTGGAATAACTTTTCGATTTTTAAATCAAAAATTATTTACCACATAATTTAAAAGGCACATGGATTCAAATGATACCCTCTTATTTTTCATATCTCACAACTTTCCCAATAAAATAATAACCACAGTTGAAACAATAAGCATACCCAATGTCTACCTCTCAGAAAACTACCGCCTGAACATAATCAAAGGTGGACCCGAAGGATGAAAAGGTAAAGGAAAGGCCAACCAGCGAGGAGGCCGAAGAGGACAAGAAGGAAAAAAGGGTTTTAATGAGTGAAAAAGCAGGAACAATGGCAAGGGCAAAGAGGTAATTGACACAGACATAGGTGTAAGTTTTGAGGATACATAGAGTGGCGTTGGAGAAAGATTTCAATTTAGAGAAAGGGGAACGATCGAAGAGTTCGGACCAGGCAAGGCGACTGGCGAAACTGGTTTGGAAAATGGTGGAGATGTGGTTGATGAATGAATGGAATACTGGGGTTGGGCCTATTTGTTTGGTGGTGGTGTCGGTGAGGGGTGGTGGTGCGTTGGTTATTGGGAGACTGCTGGAAAAGTGGCGGTGTATAGAAAATAATTGGGGGGGGGGGGGGGGGGGGGGGGGGGTAGGTATTTTTAAACCGTATATGTGGCTTTTTAAATATGATGGTAAATGAATGTGATGACCCAAAGGTCATCTTGTGTTTTATAACTTAATTTTGTGCTCGTTAGCCTTAATAATCTCATTTTTACCCTCCTCGATTTGTGTGCTCAGTCTGGGCTTATTTCCGGAAAGCTTTTATATGAAATATTGAAGAAACAATAATTTTTGGCCTTAAAATGATTTTTTAGTTGACTTCGGTAAACGCTTTGATCCGGACCCATATTTTGACGGTCCCGGTGGGTCCGTAGTAAAATATAGGACATGGGCGTATGCCCGGAATCGAATTCCGAGGTCCCTAGCTCGAGATATGAATTTTTCACTCAAATTGAAAGGCTGAAAAATTATGATGTTAAAGAATTTGCTTAATGTTTGATCTTGTTGGTAACATGCCTGTATTTTAGTTCCGGATCCCGATACAGATCCGTTATGATATTTATACCTTATATGTGAAATTTGATGAGAAACGGAACTGATTTGACGTGATTCGGACCTTTGGTCGAGAAATAGAAATTTTGAAGTGTTCTTGAGAATTTAATATGTTTTGGTGTTAAATTCATAGTTCTAGGTGTTATTTTGGCGACTTGATCGCACGAGCAAGTTTCGTATGATGTTTTTATACTCGTGTGCATGTTTGGTTTGGAGCCCCGAAGGCTCGGGTGCCATTCGAGCGATGCGCAAGTTGAGTTCAAACCTCAACAAAGCTGTTGGTGCACCAGATCTGGTGTGCCCACGCCTGCGAGCCTTTGGTCGCATGTGCGAGCAATAGCACCACAGGTGCAACCCAAGCCTGGGATGCCATTTTCCGCAGATGCGGACTTTCTTCGCACGAGTGGGACCACAGAATCGAAACCTGTCCGCAGGTGCGTCCCCAATCGACCTGTCCTTTTCCGCAGAAGCGGACATCATGTCCGCACATGCGGATCCGCAAGGTGCGAATGTCGCTGGGTAGTGAGTTCATTAAATCGGGACTCAAGCCATTTCTCCACATTTTCAAAATAGAAGACCTAGGGGCGATTTTTCATAGGCTATTTCTTCCCCAAATCATAGGTAAGCGATTCTTAGCTCATTTCTTTCAATCTTTCATTTCATTTTACAAGAATGCAACCTAAAATCTAGGATCATGGTAGAAATTGGGGATTTGGGTAGAATTAGGGATTTTTGGAAAATTGGAAATTGAAACTCAATTTGGGGTCGGAATTCAAAACTAATTACATATCCGGGCTCGGGAGTGAATGGGTGAACGAATTTTGGTCCGAACCTCGATTTTGACCAAGCGGGGCCGAGGTCGATTTTTGACCTTTTGGGGGAAAATTTGGGAAAACCTATAATTGTTTATTGACATTTATTTCTTTAGCAAAAATTGATGTTTTAAAGCTAATTATGGCTAGATACGAGTGGGTTGGAGGTTAATTTTGGAGGACAGGAGGTACTTGAGCAGTGATTGGCCTGCGGATCGAGGTAAGTGTCGTGTCTTACTTTGGCTTGAGGGATTAGGTATTAAGTGATTACTTGCTACATATTTGGTAATTGAGTACAATATATAGGTGAGGTGACGGGTACCTATGTGTTGATGTCGATTTATAGCATGCGAGTGAGTCTTATTGTGGTAACGGTTGTAGTATCTAATCAACTTGTTCATGCTTAGCTTAGCTAATTGTTATGTTGGGCATCTCTTATCCTGTTTTACTGATATTTGATAAGTGTTGAGTATTGACTCAAGGTTGAACTTGATATTGTGACATTAAATATTGAAGTAAGACCGATTTATGATATTTCTGTCCCTCTGTGTTATAGATCTTTGTTTGGTAAGGAGGAGTGTAAAGCATGAAGGGTGATGTCGTGCAATGTTTATGAGTGAGTGTTAATACACGGAGGGTGATGTCTTGCCATGTTTGTGAGTTATAACGCACGAAGGGTGATATTGTTCCATGTCTTGTGAGTGATAATGCACGAAGGGTGATGCCGTCTCGTTCTATTATTCATATGGTGAGATTGAGAGTAAAAGCATGAAAGGTGATGCCGTGCAATTTCCTTTACTGTTTTTACTTGTTTATTTCGTTTAAGTCATATTGATTGATTCTGTCTAATTCCTGCTTCTTATTCCTTACATTGTGAAACCCTCAGTATGTTCCCTTCCCATTATTTCCGCTCTATTTCTTTTATTACTATTGTTGCTAATTGTATGATTATACTGCACATGTTATATGTGGGTGTTTTTCCTAGCCTCGTCACTACCTCGCCAAGGTGCACTAGATCGGTTATATTGATGGTGCACTCTGCACTTTCTATGCAGATCCAAGTGTCGGTCCGAGCTGATCTCGAGCTTCGCTATTGACTTTTTTACCCGGAAACCCAAGGTAGATCTGTCGATGTCTGATGATTCCTGGAGTCTCCTCCAATCTGATCATTTTATTATTTTCCTTTTGTTCAAAACAGTTGTGCATTTTTCTTCACCAAATACTTGTAGATACATCATAGTAGTCTGTGAGTTGTGACTCCAAATCATGGGTACATTTATACATATAATGCCTATGTACGGTGTTGTTATGAATTTCCATTTCTTTATTAAGTTATTATGTGTTGAATTGTAGTAATGCACCGCAAGTTTTTAGATTTTTATGTTGTAAATCTCTAATGTTGGCTTGCCTAGCGAGTGCAATATTAGGTGTCATCATGGTCCCGATGCTGGGAGTTTGGGTCGTGACAAGTTTGTACCAGAGCACTAGGTTGATTAGGTATCACAATTCACGGACAAGCTTAGTAGAGTCTAGGGGATCGGTACGGATTCGTCTGTACCTATCTCCCAGAGGCTATAAAGTCTAGGAACAAATTTCACTTTTATTCAACTTTGTCATGCGATTTTGTTATCTCAATACTGATTGAATTCTCCTATTCCTATTCCCTCGCAGATGGCGAGAACACGTATCCCTTCCTCCGCTGATCAGCAGCCGGATCCCCCAGCAGCAGCTCCTACGAGGGGTAGAGGTTAAGGCCGTCTAAGAGGCCGAGGCAGGGGCAGGGCTCAGCCCAGGGCCCGACCAAAAGCCCCAACTGCGGAGCCTTAGGTAATGTTCGATGAGGAGGTTCAAGCTCAGACCGTTCCTGCCGGACCAACTCAGGTCCTAGAGGGGTTTATTACCACCCCGGTACTACAGGATGCCTTGGTCCGATTAGTGGGCCTTATAGAGAGTGTGGCCCAGACCGATGCATTACCCATGGCACCAGTCGTATCTCAGGCTGGAAGAGGAGCCCAAACTCCTGCTACTCACACTCCGGAGAAGATGGCTCCCCAATTTCATACTCCAACAGCTCATCCAGTCGGAGTAGTTCAGCCGGTTGCTGCAGCACCACCCGATGAGTCAGTTATGTCCTCCGAGGTGTTGTGGATATTGGATAGGTTTACCAAGCTTTTCCCAGTTCACTTCAGTGGTGCCACTTCAGAGGACTCCTAGTAGTACCTTGATAGCTATTACGAGGTTCTTCGGAACATGGGTATATTGGAGACCAATAGGGTCGACTTTGCAGCTTTTCAGATGAGTGGTTCCACCAAGAAATGGTGGAGGGATTACTTATTGACCAGACCAGTTGGGTCGCCTGCTCTCACTTGGGACCAGTTATCATATCTCTTCTTAGAGAATTTTCTTCCTATCACCTTGAGGGAGGAGCGTCGTCGTCAAATCGAGCGTCTCCAGCAGGGCAGCATGACTTTTATTCAGTATGAGACTCATTTCGTGGACTTGGCCCGTTATGCTATATTTTGCTCCCCACAGACAAAGAGCGAGTGAGGAGGTTTATGGAGGGTCTTTTTCAGCCTATCATATTGCATATGGCTAAGGAGAAAGGGAGTGAGATTTCTTTCCAGGATGCGGCTAATGTCGCCAGACGAGTTGAGATGGTTCTCGGACAGGGAGGTTAGGGGTCGAAAAAGAGACCTCGTCATTCCGGTGGATTCAGCGGTGCCTCATCTGGAGGAAGGGGTACTTATGGTAGAGGCCATCCTCCTAGTCCATTTAATTCAGCACTCCAGGCATCCCACGGTGCCCCAGGTGGTCGTGGACCTTATATACCTTATTTTGATCAACCAGCTCCTATCAGTGCACCTCCTCTTCAGAGTGTTCAGGGTGGTTATTCAGGTCGACATGGTCAGTTTTCCAGCCAACGGTCTCAGCAGTCGTGGTCTTGTTATACGTGTTGTGATCCGAGGCAAATTTCTAGATATTTCCCTCGTGCGTCGAGCAGTTCACAACATCAGAGTTCTCGTGCCATGGTTTCGGCACCGTAGTTCACAACATCAGAGTTCTCATGCCATGGTTTCGGCACCAACTGCTACACCACCTGCCCAGCCAGCCAGAGGGAGAGGTCGGGTAGCCATAGGTAGGGGTCAGATGGTTAGAGGTGGAGGTCAGGCCACTAGAGGTGGAGGCCCGCCAGTTATAGGTCGTCCAAGAGATATGGTACAGAGTGGTGGGGCCCAGCCCCGATGTTATGCCTTTCTAGACAGACCTGAGGCTTAGTCATCTGATGTTGTTATCACAGTTACTATTTCAATTTGCAGTAGAGATGCTTCACTTCTATTTGATCCGGGGTCTACTTACTCCTATGTGTCATCTTATTTTGCTTCATATTTGGTGAAGCCCCGTGATTGTTTGAGTGCCCCTGTATATGTGTGCACACCTGTGGGGGATGTTATTGTTGTAGATCGTGTATATCGATCGTGTGAGGTCACTATTGGGAGCCTTGAGACCAATGTAGACCCTCTGCTCTTAGATATGGTGGATTTCAACATTATATTGGGTATGGATTGGTTGTCACCTTATCATGCTATCTTGGACTGTCACGCCGAGACAGTGACCTTAGACTTGCTGGGATGCCTCGATTAGAGTGGAGAAGGACTCCTGGCCTTTCTACAAGTAGGGTTATTTCTTATATGAAGGCTCGTCGTATGGTCGAGAAGGGGTGTTTGGCCTATTTGGCTTATGTTCGTGATTCTAGTGCTGAGGTTCCTTCTATGGGTTTTGTGCCTGTCATTCGTGAGTTTCCAGAGGTATTTCCTGCAAACCTACCGGGGATGCCACCTGACAGAGATATTGACTTTTGTATTGATTTGGCTCCGGGCACTCAGCCCATTTCTATTCCGCCATACTGGATGGCCCCACCAGAGTTGAAAGAGTTGAAGGAACAGTTGCAGGATTTGCTGGATAAGGGCTTCACTAGACCTAGTGTCTCGCCCTGGGGTGCACCGGTTTTGTTTGTGAAGAAGAAGGATGGGTCTATGAGGATGTGTATAGATTATCGACAGTTGAACAAAGTCACTATCAAGAATAAGTATCTGTTGCCGAGAATTGATGATTTGTTTGATCAACTTTAGGGTGCCAAAGTGTTTTTGAAGATTGATTTGAGATCTGGCTACCATCAGTTGAGGATTAGGGCATCTGATGTCCCTAAGACATATTTTCGGATGCGGTATGGGCACTATGAGTTTTTGGTGATGTCCTTTGGGTTGACTAATGCCCCAACTGCATTTACGAACTTGATGAACCAAGTGTTCGCCTTATTTTAATTCATTTGCGATCATGTTTATTGATGAGATTTTGATATACTCCCGCAGTCGGGAGGAGCATGAGCAACACCTCAGGATAATGCTCCAGATTTTGAGGGACAGTCAATTGTATGCAAAATTTTCGAAGTGCGAGTTTTGGTTGGATTCAATCGTTTTATTGGGTCACGTCATTTCAGTAGAGGGTATTAAAATAGATCCTAAGAAAATTGAGGCAGTCAAGAACTGTCCTAGACCCACTTCAGCTACGAAGATCAGGAGCTTCTTGGGTTTGGCAGGTTATTACCGTCGATTTGTGGAGGGGTTTTCATCTATTTGGCCCAGAAGGGTGCCCCGTTCAGATGGTCGGACGAGTGTGAGGTGAGCTTTCATAAGCTCAAAACAGCTTTGACTTCAGCGCCGATGTTGGTATTACCATCAAATTCAGGATCTTACACGGTATATTGTGATACCTCTCGTGTTGGACTTGGAGCAGTATTGATGTGGGAGGGCAGGGTGATTGCATATGCGTCTCGGAAGTTGAAGGTTCATGAGAATAATTACCATGTTCATGACTTGGAGTTGGCAGTCATTGTTCATGCGCTGAAGATTTGGAGGCACTATCTTTATAGCGTGTCGTGTGAGGTTTTCAGGGATCATCGCAACCTTCAGTATTTGTTCAAGCAGAAGGATCTCAATTTGAGTCAGAGGAGATGGTTGGAGTTATTGAAAGACTATGGTATCACCATATTGTATCATCTAGGAAAGGCCAATGTGGTGGCCGACGCATTGAGTAGCAAGGCAGTGAGTATGGGCAGCCTTGCGTTCATTCCAGTCAGTGAGAGGCCGCTAGCTTCAGATGTTCAGACTTTGGCCAACCAGTTCGTGAGGTTGGATATTTCAGAGCCCAACCGTGTTCTAGCTTGCACAGTCGCTCAGCTTTCCTTGTTTGAGCGCATCAGAGATCGGCAGTATGATGACCCTCACTTGTTGGTCCTTAGGGACATAGTTCAGCACGGTGATGCCAAGCAGTTTACAGTTAAGGGGGATAGAGTTCTGAGGATGCAGGGTCGTGTGTGTGTCTAATGTTGATGGGCTTCGTGAGTTTATCCTTGAGGAGGCCCACAGTTTCCGGTATTCTATTCACTCGGGCGTCGCAAAGATGTACCAGGACCTGCGGCAGCATTATTGGTGGAGAATGATGAAAATAGATCTAGTTGCTTATGTAGCTTGGTGTCTGAATTGTCAGCAGCTAAAGTATGAGCATCAGAGACCCGGTGGTTTGCTTCAGCAGATAGAGATTCCTGAGTGGAAGTGGGAGCGTATCACCATGGACTTTGTCGTTGGACTTCCACGGGCTCAGAGGAAGTTCGACGCGATTTGGGTCATTGTGGATAGGCTGACTAAGTCAGCACATTTTATATTCGGGAGATCATTCGTCTTCACGATGTGCCCGTGTCTATCATTTCTAATTGAGGTACGCAGTTTATCTCGAACTTTTGGAGGGCAGAACAGCGTTAGTTGGTTGCACGGGTTGAGTTGAGCACAACATTTCATCCTCAGACGGACGTGCAGTCTGAACGTACTATTCAGATCTTGGAGGATATGCTTCGCGCTTGTGTTATAGACTTTGGAAGATCGTGGGATCAGTTCTTGCCCCTTGTAGAGTTCGCCTACAACAACAGCTACCAGTCGAGCATTCAGATGGCTCCCTGTGAGGCATTATATGGTAGACGGTGTAGGTCGCCAATTGGATGGTTTGAGCCAGGAGAGGCTCGGTTTTTGGGTACAGATTTAGTACAGGAGACCTTGGACAAGGTCAAGATTATACACGATCGACTTCGTACAGCTCAGTCCAGGCAAACGAGTTATGCCGACCGTAGAGTTTGTGATGTGGTATTTATGGTCGGGGAGAGAGTGTTTCTATGGGTATCACCCATGAAGGGTGTCATGAGGTTTGGAAAGACGGGCAAGTTGATACCTAGGTACATCGGCCTTTTGATATTCTCGATAAAGTGGGAGAGGTGGCTTATAGGCTTACATTGCCTCCAGGGTTATCATCAGTTCATCCAGTATTCCATGTGTCTATGCTCCGGAAATATCATGGTGACCCGTCCCACGTGTTAGATTTCAGCTCTTTCCAGTTGGACAAGTACTTGATTTCTGAGGAGGAGCCGGTAGCTATTCTAAAACCTGGCAGATTCGGTAGTTGAGGTCGAAGAGTTATCCTTCAGTTCGAGTGCAGTGGAGAGGTCAGCCTGTTGAGGCAGCTACTTGGGAGTCCGAGTCGGACATGCGGAGTAGATATCCCCACCTATTTGCAAGTTCAGGTACTTTCCTATCTCCGTTCGAGGACGAACGTTTGTTTTGGAGGTGGAGATTGTGATGACCCAAAGGGTCATCTTGTGTTTTATAACTCAATTATGTGCTTGTTAGCCTTAAAGATCTCATTTTTATCCTCCTCAATTTTGCGTGCGCAATTCGGGCGAATTTCTGGAATGCTTTTATGTGGAAAATTGAAGAAACAATGATTTTTCTCCTTAAAAATGATTATTTTAGTTGACATCGGTCTACATTTTGAGTAAACAGATTCGGACCAGTATTTTGACGGTCCCGGTGTGTTCGCAATAAAATATGGGACCTGGTCGTATGCGCGGAATCGAATTCCGAGGTCCCTAGCTCCAGATATGATTTTTTTACTAAAACTGAAAGACTGAAAATTATTATATTAAAGAATTTTCTTAATGTTTGATCTTGTTGGTATAGGGCCCGTATTTTTGTTCCGGAGCCCGGTACAGGTCTGTTATGATATTTATACCTTATCTGTGAAATTTGGTGAGAAACGAAACTGATTTGACGTGATTCGGACTTTGGTCGAGAAAATAGAAATTTTGAAGTGTTCTTGAGAATTTCATATGTTTTGGTGTTAAATTCGTAGTTCTAGGTGTTATTTTGGCGATTTGATTGCACGAGCAAGTCCGTATGATGTTTTTAGACTCGTGTGCATGTTTGGTTTGAGGCCCCGAAGGCTCGCGTGCCATTTGGGCGATGCGCAAGTTTAGTTCAAACCTCAACAGGGCTACTGGTGCACAAGATCTGGTGTGCCCATGTGCGACCCAAGCCTAGGATGCCATTTTCTTCAAATGTGGACTTTCTCCACAGTAGCGAGACCGCAGAAGCGGAACTCTGTCCGCAGGTGCGACCTTAGTCCTTTTCTGCAGAAGCGGACGTCATGTCCACACATGCGGATCCGCAGGTGCGACCAAAGCACCACAGGTGCGAAGGTCGCTAGGCAGTGAGTTCATTAAATCGAGACTCAAGCCATTTCTCCACATTTTCAAAAGATAGAAGACCTAGGGGAGATTTTTCAAAGACTATTTCTTCCCCAAATCAGGTAAGCGGTTCTTAGCTCATTTCTTTCAATCTTTCACTTCATTTTACAAGAACTCAACCTAAAATCTAGGAATTTTATGGTAGAAATCGGGGGTTTGGGTAGAATTAATGATTTTTGAGAAATTAGAAACTGGACCTTAATTTGGGGTCAGATTTCGAACCTAATTACATATCCGGGCTCGAGGGTGTATGGGTGAATGGATTTTGGTCCGAACATCGAGTTTTGAACATGCGGGCCCGGGGTCAGGCTTTGACTTTTTGGGCGAAAATTTTGGAAAAACTATAATTGTGTATTGAGATTGATTTCTTTAGCAAAAATTGATGTTTTAAGCTAATTATGGCTAGATACGAGTGGGTTGGAGGTGAATTCTAGAGGAAAATCGGTACTTGAGTAGTGAGTGGCATGCGGATCGATGTAAGTGTCGTGTCTAACTTTGGCTTGAGGGATTAGGTATTAATTAACTACTTGCTACATGTTTGGTAATTGAGTACAATATATAGGTGAGGTGACGGGTACCTATGTGTTGATGTCGAGTTATAGCATGTGAGTGAGTCCTATTGTGGTAATGGTTGTAGTCTCTAATCAACTTGTTCATGCTTAGCCTAGCTAATTGTTATATTGGATATCTCTTATCCTGTTTTACTGAAATTTGGTAAGTATTGAGTATTGACTCAAGGTTAAACTTGATTTTGTGACATTAAATATTGAAGTAAGACCGATTTATGCTATTTATGTCCCTCCGTGTTATTGATATTTGTTTGGTAAGGAGGAGAGTAAATCACGAAGGGTGATGCCGTGCAATGTTTGTGAGTGAGTGTTAATGCATGAAGGATGATGCCATGCCATGTTTGTGAGTGATAACGCACGAAGGGTGATGTTGTGCCATGTCTTGTGAGTGATAATGCACGAAGAGTGATGTCGTGCCGTTCTATTATTCATATGGTGGGATTGAGAGTAAAATCATGAAGGGTGATGCCGTGCAATTTCCTTTACTATTTTTACTTATTTATTTCGTTTAAGGCATGTTGATTGATTCTGTCTTATTCATGCTTCTTATTCCTTACATTGTGAACCCCTCAACATTTTCCCTTCCAATTATTTCTTTGATTACTATTATTTCTACTTGTATGGTTATACTGCACAATTTATATATGGGTGTATTGTCCTAGCCTCGTCACTACCTCGCTGAGGTTAGGCTGTCCTTACCAGTACATGGGGTTGGCTGTACATATGCTGCACTCTGCACTTTCTGTGCAAATCCAGGTGTCAGTCTGAACTAATTCCGAGCTTTGTTGTTGACTTCTTTACTCGGAGACCCAAGGTAGATCTGCCGACGTCCGTAGATTCCTGGAGTCCCCTCCTATCTGATCATTTTACTGTTTTCCTTTGATTCATAAACAGTTGTACATTTTTCTTCAACCAAATACTTGTAGATACATCATAGTATTCTGTGAGATGTGACTCAAGATCATGGATAGATTTATATATATAATGCCTATGTACGGTGTTGTTGTGAATTTTGTTTCTTTATTAAGTTATCATGTGCTGAATTTTAGTAATTCGCCGCAAGTTTTAACATTTTTATGTTGTAATTCTCTAATGTTGGCTTGGCTAGCGAGTGCAACGTTGGGCGCCATCACGGTCCCGATGGTGGGAGTTCAGGTCGTGATAATGAACTTAAAAATCAAAAATTTATTCCACGTGGATTTAAAATGCATCTGTTAGTGATAGAGGAAAAAATGAGCCCTTTTGGTCACTACAAGTGCGGAGTAGATACCAACTTTTGACGGAGGGTATACTTGTCCAATTTCAAACAGTGAAATGATATTTTTGAACCTTTTTCGTTTATTTAGTTCATATCTAGTTAGGATTTGCAGTCAAAATCACGTAGAAATATGTTTTTTAGCTTCTAGTCAAATTTGGTTTCTAGTATTATAAATAGGGTGCTTCTACATATTCTTTAAGGTTAGAGATGTAGTAGCTCAGATATAGAGAGATTCAAGAGTTTATGAGTGAATGAAAAATTATCCTACCCCGTTCTCTCTTTCATTTGACAAATTTCTTCGATATAGCATTTGTCGAATTTTTCACTTGTGCCTAAATTGTTGTTTAGGGTATTTCAATCCTTCGGTTATAGTTTGTTTTTACTGCACATGCCAATTATGTGCAGCCACATGCACGAAGTTTGCATGACTGTGCATTCTAAGTTTTGAAATTTTATAACCTAGTTTTAGATTTCCAACCAAGGGACAAGCTTAGTGACCACGATGATCTAGCAAAAAGTCTACAACAGCTAAAAGTTTCCAAAACGTGCCGAATCAACCCCCAACCCCTCGGGTCACAAATCAAACATACCAACAAATCTAAAAATATAATAGGAACCTATGAAGAGTGTGAAAACACGAAATGGGGTGTTAAAACTCAAAACAAGGGGTTATTGCTTGTTACATATTATGCCAAGCCAAATGAGAGTTTCCTTCTTTAAACACTATCTGAATCCAACAGTTAAGGTGGGATAGTGTGAATTCAAAAGACCTTTTTTCCCCTTTAATTTTCAAAGACCTAGCAACGAGAAACCGAGCAAGAAAATTAACACTTTATCCTAGTAGACAATAAAAAATTAAACATAAAATACCATTTTTTTTTTACATAGGTTTGGACAAGGCGCCACCCTCCAGACAAGGGGCGTATGAATCTTTAAATATATTAATCTTTATATTAGCAAAAATAATATAAAAATTAAAACTTATAATAATAAAATTTAAGGTTAAAAAAAGTATTGAAATAAATACTAAGAGTTTCTTATAAATAATATGAAAGACTATAAATTAAAGTACCACGATATATTCATGTTTCCCTTAAAATTGGCTAACCATTAAACTTATAAGGTGGTTTTAAAGATACATGATTTCACTTAACACCAACTGATAAATATGAAGATAAATAATAGTAATCAACAATAAAGTAAAGCAAACCAGTGTTTGAATAGATTTCAGCCCTCGAGTTAGAGTACCCTCGAACTGATTAGTCCAAGAACGATTTAAAAATATAACAAGCTGATGAACAATAATATAAACGAGAAAGAGAATTATATTGCTTTGACATATGTGAACAATGTGTCTTACAAATGATTAGAACTCCTCTTTTTATAGTAGAGGAATTCTACTTATGGTATAACTCTAATTACAGAAATAAAATCCCATGATTAGATAATTTTTTGTTCCTGATTTGCTCCGTTCTGAGATTTCCGCCATGATCTTCGACCTGTCACAGATATCTCGCCTTTCAGTTATCATGCTATCTTCGATTATTCTCGATGTCTGCCTCATTTGGTCTCGATTATTATTTTCCTTGTTCTCAACAGGTATCTCGAATCCCAAAACTCGGCATCTCGTCTTCGTGCTTCAGTCTGAACCACTATGGGGCCGAACCTTGATACGACTCCTTGGCCTCAGTCAAATAGTAAAATCGGGTGGGTCTGGTTTTAACTGTATACAGATAGTCCCCTTGTTATTTGGAGTGAAATGACAAGAAATGAATTGAGCCTTCAATTTTTACCCTAGCCTGTCATGAGGTCACCCTCGTGATGTACGCGGCAGAAGTGACCGAAACGTCCCTTCGGTACAGTTTCCCAAGGTATTAATGATGGTCGTCCACTGGTTGTTTTGAGCCGTCGCTGTGAATCCAATAAATATGCCTCTTTTTACATTCTTTCAAACTTTACCTTTAACCTTCTATAATCTCCAAAGCTTTTCCCATCTTCTAAGTTCCTCCCTTCTGCAAGATTTTCAAGTTTTGTCGTTAACCTCTTCTTAAACATCAAATTCTGTCATCTTATTTCTTCTTCAAACTCAAACAAGAATGGAGAAAATTCCAAAACAGTTCTCCAAAAGGAAAATGCTTCTTCATCGCGGTCGGCCGGTGACAAAACACCGGTGGAGTCGCGCCCTGAGGAGTGTTTTCCCGGAGGGTGCGTCCTTACTTCCGACTTTAAGATCGAGAAAATTTCCTCGGTCCCTAATCGATGCGAGCCAACGTCAAGGTACATATGCTCGATAACTGAGACCTTCCTCAAGCAGGTAAAGAGAGAATGAAGATGGGAAGGCAAAGATATGGTGCTTCCAACCCCCGAAGAGGATATCACCACCCACGCAGAAGAGTTTCTGAGTGTTTACACTTACCCTTTCACGCTGGGACCCTCGACCCCGTCGTCATTGATTTTTGCGTAAGTACCGGATAACCCTGGGAAAAGTCCATCTCTCCCTTTGATGAATTGTCATTCTGCTCAGATTATTCGCGAGCAAAGTCGAGGGGATGTCTTTCACCCTCGACCACCTCATCAGATTGTACATCCCCACCTCTATCGAGGCAGGTTAATAAAAATCCAGCATCGAGCTACCAAGGTGCTGTTCTCGAGAATAGATGCGGACAAGGATCGAGACTGGATGGGCCGGTTCATTCGAGTGAGGACTTCCGACCTAATCCCGGCAGAGAAGATGCCATATCCTGAGAAATAGAACATGAATCCAGAGTACTATCTCACTGTTAGCTTCCATGTATTGTTTCATTCCTTCGCTTTTTCTCATTAATGTCTTTTTCCATGATGTAGCGGTTTCTTGGATTCCCGGTGCGATTCCTGACCTCGAGATCTGGGTTCGGAAACTGGCCTCGACCTCTACGTACGCCGAGCGCTCATGGTGCGATTTAGCAAAAGGCCGATAGGAGGCCAAGAATCATGGTAAGCCCCTTTTCATGTATCTGATGATTTGATCAAGATATATCCTTATTATACTTATTCAATTTTCTCGTGTATAATTGAAGCCCCCGTCTGGAGAAGAGGAGACCTCGGCCCCTGTTTTGAAACAGGCGAAGGATAATAAGAGGAAATGGACCTCAACCTCTGAGGTCTCAAAGCCCAAAAAAACCCCGGTTCGTAAGTCGAAGAAGGATACCATTGCTCTTCCCGCATATGTACTTCAGCGGCTAAGAGAGAAAGAAGAAGAAGAAGAAGAAGACAACTCCATACTGGTGGCCTGAGTGAAGAAGACCATCGAGGCCGCTAAATTGGTGGTGGTCGATGAGATCCCTCCGCTAGCTGAGGGGATCTTGGAAAAGGACTTGGGGAAAGTCCCCGAGTAGTCGTAGATCGAAGATGCCCCCCACCGAAATGAGCAAAAGGCGGGTGCATCTGAAGGGGTCGGCTTTGAGGCCCTTCGAAGCAAAGAGAATTCCCCAAGAGACCCACTTGGGGAAATTGAAATTGGATATTCTCCGACTCTGCCTGCATTTTCCGAGGAGGCAATTCGGGGGGGGCAAGCTATGAGGGCCCCCGAGGTAGACGGAGCCCCTAAAAGGGAGGATCCCTTCCGAGATTGCTTTATCGGGGTTGAAGATGCTAGTCAAAGATGCTACATCCATAGTGAAGCATCGAGTCTCTTTGATGAGTTTCAAAAAATCCTGAATCAGGTAAACCTCAACTCCCCTTGTTGACATCACACTTTACATTTATTTCTTCTTTTCATGTCTGATTTCTTTTCTTCTTTCCGTATAGTCCTTGGCACTCCATCTGGAGGCATTTTCAAAATCTCGAGCAGAGCTGAGCCGATGTGAAGCCGACCTTCAAGGGCTCTTAGAGGAAAGGAATGCCCTCAAACTTCTCTGCGGGCAGAAAGAAGAGGAGATCAAGGACCTCAGAGCCGAGTTGGCTAGGGCTCACAAGGATCAAGCCGACCTGATCGAGCAGGTAATGATAATCTTAAAAGCTAATGGGCTTGATTCAGTAATGGTGGCTAACATTTCAATCTCAGAGCTGTAGCATAAGGTTGAGAGGATCGAGCAGTTCCGTGAAGAGGCCAACATGATGAAGGCGGAGACCTTGGGTGGAAGGAAAATATGGACTACCTCGCCTCGGAGAAAGAGCCTGCTTGAACCTAGTTATCATCAGTCGAGAATTAGCTTCGGAGCGTGAAGGAGAAAAGCTTGACTCAGGCCAAGAAAATATAAGAGCTCGAGGCTCAGCTGGACGTCGAACTTGCAAGGGCCAAGTCTGTGGCAGAGAAAGATAAAGATAATGCGGAGGCGATCATGGCCGTCTAACGATTCAATGTTGAAGCTGCTCAAGGCCAAACAAAAGATTCTGTCGAGACCGCTCAAACTTGAGCACATTGGATTGTTGAACTCACCAAATTCCAATCTCGGAGGGAAACCCTCTAGGAGATACATGCTCGAGGTTTCGATCTTACCGACGAGATAATAAAGGCTAAATAGCATGAGGCTGATGCTAGAGTGTTGTCCTCTTCTGATGATGAAGATGATGATGATGACCCCAAGAGCGGTTCCGAGAATTGGGGAACCCCGATGGAGAAGCTGCCCCTGAGAATAGTTAGGAACCTTTGTATTTTGAACATTTCTGTCTAGCCTTGTTTGAATTTTTTGTGCAGGACCTTGATCGGTCCTTTGTAAATACCTTCATATATATAAACTATTTCTTTTCTCTTTGTCTTGTCTTTATTTCAACTTCTGACTTGTGAAAATTCTGATTCACTAATGCCCTATGAAAATTTTGTTAGTTCGAAGCTTAGGCAATTTGATCGAAGTCGGACTAGCGTAGTTTTCATAATCGAGTGAGTACTTGCTCGAACTCGAAGTAGGATGATCCTTAGGTTTTAGTTGAGTGAGGATGATTTCTCGAACTCAAAAAATAAAATGGCCCTTAGGCTCTTGAATTGGGCCGATATGGCCTCAAAATGATGGTTTTTTCCCTTTTTCGACTTAAAAGGTTAATCATTTAAGAATTACTCATGCCTTAGCACAAGATAAATCTGTACCCATTACGTTTTTTATGGTTGGTGTTATCGAAACCCTTTTCTTTGTTATTCCTTAGAACAAAATTGTTCGAGGATTCAAACAATTTGATACCCCGTAGGGTTTTTTGAGGGTTGATGTTATCGAAACCCTTATGTCATTTTGCCGAGGTTAGCCTTTTTAACCGATTTATAAAGGTATTCGAAGACCTATTTTTATTACGGAATTTGGATATCTCCAAACCGTGTTAGTTTAGTCGTAGAGTTTAACTTAGGATTTGGCTCTTGAGCTTGATTCCCGATTATACTTCGAATTTGTTCGAAGTGTTAGTCCCCGGTGCGGTGGCCGTGGCCTATAAAGTCGAGGGTTGCCTTTTTAAAGTCTTATGATCTCGAGGTTTTAGTAATTTGATCGTGTCGATTTTTTAGATGGTAGTCCCCGAATGCAGGGTCAATTGTTCGAACTTTAGTTGCGATCGACCCTTAAGCCAGTTTCCATAATAGATCACAAGTATGAAATTGTAAAGTAAAAATTTCTCTAAGGCATGGAATATCTGGCAAGGAAAACTATTTCTTTCAATAGATTATGAAATTGTTCATTCGACCGTTTGGCCATTTATAAAATTTTCCTATCGAGACCATGTTGACACGAGGTACTTCCCTTGTAATAATCAGTGGGTGATGCCCCCCAATATTCGAGGTTGATTGTAAAGAAGCCTCAAATACTGTTGGATTTCTCTAAATTAGCACGAAAAATGGTTACCTCGTTAAAAACCTCGTCGGAAAAACCCATTTGAAAAAAAAATGATCTAAGGGAAAAAAAGTGCAACGCGTGCTTTCAGACCTAAAGAGTTTGTGTTTGAAGAATCCTTTATGTCTTTGATTAAAAAGCTACAGATGGTTAGTATAAAATATAAATGAATATGGAGAAGGTCGTACCTTAGCATTAGTATCATTTGTGTAGTGATATGTTCCAATTGTTTGGTAATTGTTCGTTGTTCATCGTGCCAAGTTTGTAGGACCCCTTTCCAATGATATCGATGACCTGATACGGTCCTTCCAAGTTCGGGCCAAGTTTTCCTTCGGTTGGGTCTCGAGTGTTGAGGGTGACCTTTCTCATAACCAAGTCCCCAATTTTAAAGTGTCGAAGATTGGCTCTTCAGTTGTAGTACCTTTCGATCCGCTGCTTCGGTGCGGCCATTCGAACATGGCCGGCTTCCCATTTTTTATCTAACAATTCGAGGCTTGTATTCATAGCCTCATAATTTGACTCTTCCGTTGCATACCAAAACCTGACACTAGGTACCCCGACTTCGACTGGGATCAGAGCTTCGGTGCCGTAGACTAAAGAGAACGGTATTGCCCCCGTACTGGATTTTGACGTTGTTCGATATGCCCAAATGACATCAAGAAATATTTCTCTCCATTTTCCTTAGTGTCGTTCAATCTTTTCTTTAGATTTTGAATGATGGTCTTGTTCGTCGATTTGTCATGTCGATTCCCTCTAGGATGATATGGCGTTGACAGGATCCTTTTTATCTTGTGGTCTTCGAGAAACTTTGTTGCTTTGCTACCGATAAATTTCTTTCCATTATCGCAGACGATCTCAGCAGGCATCTCGAATCGGCATATAATGTGGTCCTAGATGAAGTTTATTACTTCTTTTTCACTGAATTTCTCGAAGGCCTATGCTTCAACCCACATAGAGAAATAGTCAGTCATAAATAAAATGAATTTAGCTTTACCTGGGGCCGATGGTAGGGGGCCTATGATATCCATTCCCCATTTTATGAACGGCCATGGGGATAAGACTGAGTGGAGTTGCTCCCCGGGTTGATGAATCATTGCCGCATATCTTTGACATTTGTCGCATTTCCGAACAAATTCTTTTGTATCTTTTTCCATACCGACCCAATTGTATCTGGCTCTGATAATTTTATGAACTAATGCCTCAGCACCGGAACTCACGCAGGTGCCTTCATGAATTTCCCGTAGGATACAGTCAGTATCTCCTGGACCCAAGCATACTGCCAACGGTCCGTCGAACATCCTTCTATACAGTGTTCCATCTTCGGCCAATGTGAACCATGCAGCCTTCATACATAGCGTTCTTGATTCCTTAGGATCCGATGGAAGCTTCCCGTTCTTTAGGTACTCGATATATTTATTCCTCTAATCCCAGGTTAGACTTGTGGAGTTTATTTCGGTGTGTCCTTCTTCGATTACTAACCTCGAAAGTTGTACGACACTCCCCAAGCTAATCTCGTTGTCTTCGACTGATGACCCCAAATTTTCAAGGGCATCAACCTCGCTATTTTGTTCTCGAGGTACATGCTGTAGGATCCATTCTTTAAACCGATATAGAGTCACCTGTAGTTTTTCCAAGTACCTCTATATTCGATCTTCTCGAACTTCGAAAGTTCTGTTGACTTGGTTTACCACAAGTAAGGAGTCGCATTTGGCCTTGATGACCTCTGCTCCCAAACTCTTAGCTAGCTCGAGACCCACAATCATGGCCTCATACTCGGCCTCATTGTTTGTCAACTTGGAAGTTTTGATAGGTTTCCTAATTCTATTGCCCGTGGGCATCTTCAAAACGATGCCTAGCCTGGACCCCTTCACGTTTGAAGCGCCGTCTGTGAAGAGGGTCCACACCCCCGATGATGGACCTGTTTTCAATAATATTTCCTTTTTGACCTCGGGTACGAGGGCTGGCATAAAGTCGGCCATGAAGTTTGCTAAGATTTGAGACTTGATGGTCGTTCGGGGTTGATACTCGATATCGTACCCACTGATTTCGACGGCCCATTTTGCCAATCGGCCCGAGAGTTCGGGCTTATGTAAAATATTGCGAAGAGTATAAGTGGTCACCACACAAATTGGGTGACATTGAAAATATGATTTTAATTTCTTGGAGGCACTTATTAGGACAAGCACTAACTTTTGTAAGTGTGGGTACCGAGTCTCGGCCTAACCTAAAATTTGACTAACATAGTAAACAGGAAATTGCGTACATTGCTCCTCTTGAACTAGGACCCCACTTACCGTGACTTCCGAGACTGCTAAGTACAAGTAGATTTTCTCGTTCGCTTTCGGAGTATGAAGCAGTGGTGGGCATGCGAGGTACCACTTAAATTTTTCTAATTCTTGTTGGCATTCCGGGTTCTTCTTTTTGAGTAGTGAGAAGAACCGATGACTCCTATCTGAAGACCTCGAGATGAATCGGCCTAGGGCGGCTATGCGCCCCGTTAATCTTTGTACGACCTTAACATTTTCCATGACTGTGATGTCTTCGATTGCCTTGATTTTATCGGGGTTGATCTCGATCACCCTATTTGACACCATAAAGTCGAGGAACTTGCCCGAACCGACTCCGAATGCACATTTCTCCAAAATCCAAATTGAGCATCATGTTGTACTTCCTTAGTATATCGAAGGTCTCCTAAAAATGTTTCAAATGGTCCTCTGCTCGCAGGGACTTAACCAGCATATCGTCAATATAGACCTCTATTGATTTACTTATTTGTTCTTCGAACATTCGATTTACTAGGTGTTGGTAAGTAGCACCAGCATTTTATAGCCCAAACGGCATTACATTATAACAATAGGTGTCGTACTTAGTGATGAACAAAGTCTTTTCCTGATCCTCCGGGTTCATTTGTATTTGATTTTACCCGGAGTAAGCATCGAGAAAACTAAGGATCTCGTGGCCGGCCATGGCATCGATCATGCAATCGATATTCGACAGAGGAAAAGATTTTTTAGGACATGATTTGTTTAAATCCTTATAGCAATACGCACATTCTAAGTTTGTTCCCTTTTTTAGGGACTACAACTACATTTGCTAACCATTCGGGATATTTTACTTCCCGAAAGGATCCTATTTTGAGAAGTTTGGTTACCTCGTTCCTGATGAATGCATGTTTTACCTTGGACAGGGGCCTTCTCTTTTGCTTTACAGGTCAGAACTTCGGGTCCAAGCTCAATCGATGGGTAGTGATCTCCGGTAGGATCCCTGTCATGTCAAGATAGGACCAAGCAAAACAATCCATATTATCGATAAGGAATTTAATGAGTTTTTCCCTGAGCTCAGGGCTTAAGCATGTGCCCATCTATACCTTTCTCTCGGGTAGGTACTCGATCAGTATAATTTGCTCCAGCTCTTCGTCTGTCGATTTGGTAGGGTTGGAATCCTCGGGGATTATGAAGGATAGAGGGATCCAGTAGTTATCGTCCTCATCTGTTCCGTGCTTCTCCAACTGAGTCGAGGCCGGTGCATGTGGTTGCTATTTAACCTCTTTTTTCCATTTGACTCCGATCCCTTTGAGAGTGTCGATATTGGTATTACTTCATCGACCGCAAACATTTATTTGGTAGAATGTTTTTCCCCATACATTGTTTTTAATCCATCCAGCGTCGGGAATTTTAGCATTTGGTGAATGGTTGAAGGGACTGCCCTCATGTTGTGAATCCAGGGTCTTCCGAGCAGGGCGTTGTATCTCATATCGCCCTCGATCACATGGAACTTGGTTTCTTGAATAGTTCAGCTACGTTTACTGGTAAGATGATTTCACCTTTAGTTGTTTCACTTTCCATGTTGAAACCATTGAGAACCCTAGCTGCGGGCACGATCTGGTCCTGTAGGCCGAGCTGCTCCACGACCCTCGATTGAATAATATTTTTCGAGCTCCTTGGATAAATTAAAACACGTTTAACTTGAATTTTATTCATAAGTATAGAGATTACCAATGCATCATTATGGGGTTGTGAGATCCCCTCTGCTTCCTCGTCAGCGAACAACATAGTGCCTTCTGGTACATAGTCACGAGTCCGTTTCTCGCTGGTAATCGATATCTTGGTGCATTTGAACACGGGCCATTGTGGTATGTCGACCCCACCAACGATCAAATGTATCACATGTTGTGGTTCCTCCTCTTCGTTTTTCCTGTTTGTATCCCTGTCTCTGAAGTGATTTTTAGCTCGGTCACTCAAGAATTCTCGAAGGTTCCCTTCATTGAATAGACGGGCCACCTCCTCTCTCAACTGTCTGCAGTGTTCGGTTCTATAACCATGGGTACCATGGTATTTGCATATTTGGTTGGGGTTTGTTCGGAATGGATAGGTCTGTAAAGGTCTGGGCCATCTAGTATCTTTGATTTTTCCAATGGCTGATACAATACCTGACGCGTCAATGCTGAAGTTGTATTCTGATAATCGTGGTGCTTCTGTGGGATCGACATGTTTATCGAAGCCACTTTTGCTCATGAGCCCTCAAGAACTCTGTCCTCAATCGTTCCTTCGATCATTTCACACGGGATTACGTCCTGGGCCGTTGTTTCTACAATCTGCATTGTATGGTTGATATCGATCTCTATTCGATCAGGGTTCTCTGCCGATGCTCCTTTGAACTCTGCCAACGGGTCTGTTTGGATGGACGAAACCGGAAGAGGTCCCCAATTGATCATCCTCGACCCTCATCTTTGACTGGTACGGATTATGCACATCGGCCCAGGTCACTACTGGATATTCAATTAAATTCTGCTTCAACTGTCGTGATGCTACCGAACTTCGTTCGTTCAAACCTTGGGTGAAATCCTGAACAGCCTAATCAACTGTGACCGGGGGTAGGTCCATGCGTTCCATCTGGAACTGAGATACGAATTCCCTTAACATTTTTTTATCCCTTTGTTTCACTTTAAAGAGTTCTGACTTCCTAGTCACAACCTTTATTGCTCCGGCGTGTGCCTTCACGAAGGAATCTGCAAGCAAAGCAAGGGAATCGATGGAAATTAGGTGGAAGATTGTGATACCATATCATTTCCCCTTTCGACAGAGTTTCTCCAAATTTCTTTAGTAGAACAGATTCAATCTCATCATCTTCTAAGTCATTCCCCTCTATTGCGCATGTATAAGAGGTAACATGCTCATTAGGATCGGTACTCCCATTGTATTTGGGGATTTCCTTCATGCAGAATTTCTTCAAAATGGGCTTTATGGCCGCACCTGGGGGGAAAGGTTTCTGCACGAACTTCTTCGAATCCAAACCTTTTAAAATCGGTGGTGCCCCCAGTATTTGGTCAACCCGGGAGTTGTATGTTTCTACCTTTTAGTCGTTTGCCACGATTTTCTTTTCTCCTGGTTCAATTTGCTTAGTGAGTTCCTCAAGCATTTTCATAATGGCGGGGTCAGTCCCCGGTTCATTGGCATTCGATCTCTCCGCTACAGGTTCGGCCCTGTGAATAACTTCTCGTGGAGGCTCAGATTCAACCTCACTTGGTGCACGGTGTTGATTTTGTAGTTGTGCTATAGCAGCTCGTTGAGTTTGTTGCATCTCGAATATCAATTGGAGGCTAACTCCACCATCTTCGCCGCCCTGCGTACCTCGACCACCTGATCGAATTTCTCTGCGTACGCTACCTTCGGGATCAGCGCCCAAATTTGCATTTAGGGCGATATGTGAACTGATATCCGCAATTGGTGTTCCCTGGAGGTGAGCCTGTGGCACCACGATCCCTGGGGCAGCTATATTATCATTTTCCCCATGATATCCGAGGCCGTTGTCACCATGTGTAGGTGATGCGTGTGAGTTTGACATGTTTATCCTGAAAACAAAGATTCTTACAAGAACAGGTATAAAGCAGTGTGTTTTATCGGAATCAGTATTAAGCAATCACTAATATCCTTAGCCCCACGGTGGGCGCCAAACTGTTTACCCTTAAAACTGGATAACAATTAAACTTATAAGGTGGTTTTAAAAATAGATCTTACTTAACACCAACTGATAAATATGAAGATTAATAATAGTAATCAACAAAAAAGTAAAGTAAACCAGTGTTCTAATAGAACTCAGTCCTAGAGTTAGAGTACCCTCGAACTGATTGGTGCAAGAACAGTTTAAAAATATCACAAGCTGATGAAATATAAACGAGAAAGAGAATTATATTGCTTAGATATTTGTGAACAATGTGTCTTACAAATGATTAGAACTCCTCTTTATATAGTAGAGGGATTCTACTTATGGTATGACTCTAATTACAGAAGGAAATCCCATGATTAGCTAATTGTCGTTCCTGATTTGGTCCATTCTGAGATTTCAGCCACGATCTTTGACCTTTCACGAATATCTCGCCTTTCCATTATCATTCTATCTTCGATCCTGCTCGATGTCAGCCTCATTTGGTCTCGATTGTTACTGACCTCGTTCTCAACAGGTATCTTGAATCCCTAAACTCGGTATCTTGTCTTTGTGCTTCGATCTGAACCACTATGGGGCCGAACCTCGATGCGACTCCCTGGCCTCGGTCAAATAATAAAATCAGGTGGGTCCGGTTTTAACCATATATAATACCCTCGCTATAACATTCAATTCTAATAACCAAAACATTATTAAAAATTATCATCTTAGCAAGAAACAGTCGTCTATATTTCCTGACAAGTGACAAGTATATGAACACAAAGGTAGTTTATTAATACAATAATTTAATTTTTTTCTCTCAAAAGACTACCGGTTTCATTATCGATAGGCAACCAAGTTACAAACTAAATAACATTATAAAACACCAAAAATCACAATAAAACATATTTCTTCATTTATTGAGCTAGATAAATAAGACCAACATTCTAATTTTCATAACTTTGTTTTTTAGAATTTTATTTTATAGTACAAATATTTAATTTAATAATATTTACAATATTTTTTCCAAAATATTATACAGATACAGCAAGGGATTGTAAAAAAAGGCAAATTGGTATTAATATAGAGGAATTTTGAGAATGCACTATTGTTTAGTGGCGATTGACTTCTTATAGCTACCATATATATAATTACTTCTTACATCTACTATTCAATTGTTACGGTAGTATATTCGCTATATTCACGCTTATGTATTCATGAATACACCAGTTAAAAGCGCCTATAATCAACGTAGTCCAATACGCGCATGTATTCACATGTATTTGCGCCATGTATTCATGAATACAGTAGCAAAAAGTGTCTAAAATTAGGGCAGTCCAGCTATACGGGCATGTATTCACATGTATTCACGCTACTGTATTCATGAATACAGTAGTAAAAAGAGCTTAAAATCAGGGCAGTCCAGCTGTAGGCGCATGTATTCACATATATTCGCGCCATGTATTCATGAATACAGTAACGACAATCACCTTAAAAATAGGTATGTCACGCTGTTTAAGAGAGAGGAAAAACATAAATAACGCATTTCATGCCTTATTTCATGCATCAATGGTAGTATATACCATAAATACTTATTTTGCTATATAATATAAAAGGTAGCTATAGAAAATAATATTATAAAATAATTTTAATTTATAATGAATAGGTTGTATATCTTTGCTATAGGAGGTGGAATTTCCATTAATATATAGTATAATATGCCAAACATTTGCGAACTTTGGGTGTCTTAGAGACTAGACTTCGAGGGGGAGAAGGAGAAGTGTAGAAATGACATCAAGTAGCAACTCTAAAGGGCTGTTATTTAAAGATATAGCCAGTACGTCTTGGATTTTAGTTTTTCAATTCAAATTTTCGGGACAAAAATATCCTGAAATTAAGATTTTTTATTTAAAATTTCATGACAAAATAAGTACTGACTAATCTCTAAATAGCATCTCTGAGAATGACTATCCGTGCATTTGCCCCAGGAGAAGATGAAGAAGAAGCGTTCAGCTGCGGCTGAGGCCCAAGTGGGTAAAGCAAGGGCTTTAGGCCCCATAAGTTTGGAGGGCCATTTTTTAGTAATTATAAATTTATCTACTTTAAAAATAATTAGTACTACTACCCGCGCGATGCGCAGAGAATATTAATCATGTTATGTGACCTAACTTGTTGAGTACATTATATCATATTTCTTGGATTAGATTTTAACTACCTTCTTGTTATCTGGTGAAACATACCTAAGAATCTTAAGAATTTTGAAAAAGATCCATACAGCTATCGAATAACTTTTCAGTTCTTCATTTTCTTTATTATATATATATATATATATATATATATATATATATATATATAAAAAAATATATATATATATATATATATATATATATATATATATATTATTCCTAAATGTTTTTCAACATAAAATTTAAATTTTGATTTTAAAATTGATTTAGTTCTATATTTTATTTAATATTATTTTGTTGCTTAAACTTTTTTTTATTATCTGATATTTTTTACTTCATTTGCTGAGATTTTAGTTACATAGTATTATCCATTGTATGTATGACTTTTCTCATCATAATTCAAAATTGATTTCGCATCTCAAATTTAAATAAGACTTATCCTTCTATATTTTTACAACCTATTTATTTTTTACTTTTTCCTCCTTTTAGTTCACTGTCTATCATTATTGCAAATTTCATACATAGAATTGTTACATTATGATAGTAATTTTTTATTAGCTTGCCACTTGACTTAGTATTTTTATTTATTATTTTTAGTTATAATGCAAATAGAAATTTCTTTTTCTTACTCTTCAAATTTAATTTATCATTGTTCTTAAATAGTCTAAATTCATCAATAGTATTTTTAATTCTTGGGTTACTTTATTTTAATTTAAGATCAAATCAAAGCATAGATATCCTCACTCTATTTATATCTTCCCTTTTGTATATTTTTCTATTATGATATTTTAATTATTTTTTCCTTAGAATTCTACTATATAAAATCAAAATAATACTTATTTAATAATAAATTATGATTTTGAATTCATCCAAAGTTTACTTCATTTGCTAAGATTTTAGTTACGTTGTATTGTCCATTGCATGTATGGCTTTTCTCATCATAATTTAAAATGCTTTCTCATCTCAAATTTAAATAAGACTTGTCCTTCTATTTTTTACCAACCTATTTATTTATTTATTTTTACTTTTCCTCCTTTTAGTTCATTATTTATCATTATTGCAAATTTTATACTTAGAACTGTTACGTTGTGATGTAACCTTTTATTAGCTTGTCACTTGACTTAGTATTCTTATTTATCAGTTTTAATTATAATGTAAATAGAAATATATTTTTCTTACTCCTGAAATTTAATTGATTACTGTTCTAAAATAGTCTACATTTATCAATAGTATTTTTAAGTATTCTTTAGTTGCTTTATTTTATTTTAAGATCAAATAAAATTTATTTTTATTTTATTTTAAGAGAAGCACTTCTCTCTTAGCGTACGTTAGTGTGCATGTGCTAACCTACGCTGGTCTGCCATGGGGAGGGAACAGCCGAAGAAAACTGTAACCACGAGTCAAGTAGTTTACTACACAAGAATGAGCACTCAAAGTTCGAGGAATGAGAGCAATACGGTCAGAGAATCAGGGGAAGCATCAATGGAACAGTGGCCGCCATTGTCAGCCACAAGGGAAGGTATGAAAACTCCACTGGATAAAGTCATTCATAGTGGTAAAGTAGATCTTGAAGGTCCGATGAAACATGCAAGCCCTAGTGTAAGTAAAAATGCAACAAATGGTATGAATTATGTAACAATTACTGGAGAATTGAGGGAAAAAGGGACTACAGCAGAGATAACTCAACCTCAAGTGAATTTGCCTCATACGGAGGCTAAAAAAGGCTAGAAGCAGTGGGCAAATTTGTTCATGGGATCGAATTTTGCAGCAAAAGGAATGGATCTGAGTTTTAACGCGCCAACTCTTAAAAATGGTGAGGTAATTGTGGATCTTTGCAAGGAAGAAATCGAGGAGGAAACTCAAAAGTGGAAACAAGCATTAATTATGTATGCTGTTAGAGGAGCTCCAACAATAGGTTCCATGGAAAGATACATTGCTTCTGTCACTACCCAAATTCCCAACCCTCGGGATCATAATGGCGCCTAACACCATACTTGCTAGGCAAGACAATCTTAGAGGGATCCAACGTTTAAAACAATAAACATAATACTAGATCTAATAATATCCAATAAATAAATCCAAAATAATGTGTGAAATAATGAAACGAAACTCGAAACTAATACAAATATCTAGCTACCTAGGATTTGGTGTCACAATTCACGAACTATCAAAGAATACTACAAGTATTTGGCTGAAAGAAAATATATATCTGTTTTGAATGAAGTAAAATAGTAACTAAAATAATGTGGGGAAGACTTCAGGAATCTGCGGAGGCCAATAGATCTACCTCGTGTCTCCGTACGAATGATCAACTACTACTCAAAAATCAACTCTGGCCGAAACTTGGATCTGCACAAGAAGTGCAGAGTGCGGTATCAGTACAACTGACCCCATGTACTGGTAAGTGCCGAGCCTAACCTCGACGAGGTAATGACGAGGCTACGCCGGGGTATTTATAATATAACCTAAATACGATGTATGATAAATCAAGAAGGGTATTCATTAATTAAATAAATAATAACTTGCAGCAATTAATAAAATGACTCAGCTGACTTTTCCAAATCTCGGCTATAACCAATTCTTACGAAAATTTCCAAGTTTCAATTTAAATAACATTCAGAGCGGAATATGAAATGGCAGCAGTAAAATAGTGAGTATTCCAGTCTTTATTTTATAACTAGTAAAATATGAATATATTCTCCCTTATCACTCGTTGTTGCGGCATGAAATCTGATCCTACCTGTCCACCCTTATTGCTCCTCCCTATATATATATCACCCTTATTTCTTCTGTTGCGGCGTGCAACCCAATCCCACCTGTCCATCCTTATTAATCCATGTTGCAGCGTGCAACCCGCTCCCACCAGCCAATCTCATATCATCATTTATAAAAGGTTTCACAATTTAGATCAAAGTCTTTCACAATCATGTCTCAACCCTTGTAAACAGAAAGTTGTACTATTCAGAAACTTCACCAATTATCACTACACAGCGAAACCAACTGAAATGTATCATGAAACACTGACAACCAGCTCAACCATTAATGTACCACAATGTGACTAAGGAACAATTAATACTTCCAAATAAGTGAAACAAAATCTAACCAAGAAGTAGGCAAAACAAGTAGGCATGGAGGAATCAATGATCGTGAAACAATTAAGCCAGGAATATAATAAATTGGAAACGAGGAAAGGAACATGCTAAACAGATAGTTTGGTGGTGCATAGATACTCGTCACCTCACCTATACACCACACACATGAAATTTCACATAGCATTTAAGTCGGGGATTCCTATTCCCTCAAGTCAAGGTTACACCAAACACTTACCTCGATTTCGCAGGCCACTCACTGCTCAAGCATAGCTTTTCCTTTAGAATTTACCCCTAACGCGCTCGAATCTAATCATAATTGGTTCAATATCATTAATTATTTCTAAAGGAATTAACTTTAATGAAATCATGGTTTTCCTATGTTTTCCCATCAAAATACAAAAATAGACCCTGGGCCCGCTTGGTCTAAACTCGAGGTTCAGACCGAAACCCGTTTACCCATTCTCCCCCAAGTCTGGATATACAATTGCTTTTGGAATACGACCTCAATTCAAGGTCTAAATTCCCAAATTTTGAAATTCCTAAGTTCTACCCAAAAATACAAATTTTCCCATGAAAACTCTAGATTCTAGGTTGAAATAATTGTTAAAAGTTGCAAGAGATTGAAAGGAATTAGTTAGGAATCACTTACCTATGATTTGGAGAAGTTTGGGTCTTTGGAAAATCGCCTATGGAGGTTTAGGGTTTGAGAGACTTGAAAAATGGGTGAAATCCCGTCTAAGTCCCAACTTAACAGGCTGCGGATATCGCAATTGATACGGGAACTTCGCATTTGCGAAGCTCGCAAATGCGAGAAGGATATCGCAACTGCGAACCCTTTGCATTAGTGGAGCCTTCACATTTGCGACAAAGATGTCGCATTTGCGACCACTAGGCCTTCTCATTAGCGGCCAGAAACTCGCATTTGTGAGGATGGCCTTCCCAGGCTTGGTTCGCATTTGCGACAAAATCATCGCATTTCCCATGCTTGATAACTTCGCATTTGCGAAGTCTGATCTCGCAATTGTGAGATCAGAGGCCTGGTGACAGACACCAGATGCACCAACTGAGTTTTTCTAAGTCTAAACGCTCTGTAGCCTTTCCAAAACTCACCCGAGCACTCGAGGCTCCAAACCAAACATGCATGCAAGTCTAAAAATATCATACGGACTTGTTCGTGCGATCATATCACAATAATAACATCAAAAACTACGAATTTAAACTCAAAACTCATGATTTCCTCAAGAACATTTCAAATTCACTATTTTCTCAGCTGGACATCCGAATCACGTCAAATGAACTTCGATTTCCACCAAATTTCACAGATAGTACTTAAACATTATAAAAAACCTGTACCGGGCTCCGGAACCAAAATACAGTCCTGATACCAACGATTTCAAGCATTAATTCAATTCTTTATTTCATTAAAAATCCAGCACAACAATTCTCTTCAAAAATTAATTTCTAAAGCTAGGGACCTCGGAATTCAATTCCGGGCATACGCCCAAGTCCCATATTTTACTGTGGACCTCCCGGGACCATCAAAATACGGATTCGGGTCCCTTTACTCAGAGCGCTGACTAAAGTCAACTAAAAATCAATTTTAACTCTCAAAAATTATTATTTCTTATATTTTCACATAAAGGCTTTCCAGATTCACGCCCGGACTGCGCATGCAAATCGAGGTAAATAAAATTAATCTTTTTAAATCTAATGAGCCCAAAATAGAGTTTTAATCCATAATATGACCCTTTGGGTCATCACAATCCTCACCTCTAAAACAACCGTTCGTCCTCGAACGGACATAGAAAAGTGCCTGAACTGGCGAGCAAGTGTGGATATCTACTCTGCATGTCCGACTCGGACTCCCAAGTAGCTGCCTCGACAGGCTAACTTTTCCACTGCACTCGAACTGAAGGGTAACTCTTTGACCTCAACTGACAAACCTGTCGGTCTAGAATGGCTACCGGCTCCTCCTCATAAGTCAAATCCTTGTCCAATTGGACGGTACTGAAATCTAACACGTGGGACGGGTCACCATGATATTTCTTGAGCATAGACACATGGAATACCGGATGAATTGAGGATAACCCTTGAGGCAACGCAAGTCTATAAGCTACCTCCCCCACTCTCTCGATAATCTCAAATGGCTCGATATACCTAGGGCTCGACTTGCCCTTCTTCCCGAATCTCATAACACCCTTCATGGGCGATACCCGAAGTAATACCTTCTCTCCGACCATAAATGCTACATCATGAAACGTATGGTCGACATAACTCTTTTTCCTGGATAGAGATGCGCGAAGTCGATCCTGTATAATCTTGACCTTGTCCAAGGCCTCCTGAACTAAGTCTGTGCCCAACAATCGAGCCTCTCCCGGCTCAAACTATCCAACTGGCGATCTGCACCGTCTACCATATAATGCCTCGTAGGGAGCCATCTGAATGGTCGATTGGTAGCTGTTATTGTAGGCAAACTCTACTAACGGCAAGAACTGATTCCAAGAACCTCCAAAGTCAACAACACAGGCGTGGAGCATGTCCTCCAAGATCGGAATAGTACGCTCGGACTGCCCGTCCGTCTGAGGATGAAACGCTGTGCTCAACTCAACTCGTGTACCCAACTCACGCTGAACTGCCCTCCAAAAGTGCGAGGGAAACTGCGTACCTCGATTAGAAATGATAGACGCGGGCACACTGTGAAGGCGAACAATCTCTCGAATATATATCTCTATCAATCGTTCCGAAGTATAAGTACTTGCCACTGGAATGAAATGTGCTGTTTAGTCAGACTATCCACAATAACCCAAACCGCGTTGAACTTCCTCTGAGTCCATGGGAGTCCAACAACAAAGTCCATAGTGATACGCTCCCACTTCCAGTGAGGAATATCTATCTACATAAGCAATCCACCGCGTCTCTGATGCTTATACTTCACATGTTGACAATTCAAGCATCGAGCCACATAAGCAACAATATCCTTCTTCATCCTTATCCATTGATAATGTTGTCGCAGGTCCTGGTAAATTTTGGCAGCACCCGGGTGAATAGAATACTTAGAACTGTGAGCCTCCTCAAGGATCAACTCATGAAGCCCATCAACATTAGGCACACATATACGACCCTGCATCCTCAACACACCATCATCTCCAACTGTAACCTTCTTGGCACCACCGTGCCGAACTGTGTCCCTAAGGACCATCAAATGTAGGTCATCATCCTGCCGATCTCTGATATGCTCAAATAAAGAAGATCGAGCGACTGTACAAGCTAAAACAATGTTGGGTGAATTATCCAACCTCACGAACTGATTAGCCAAAGTTTGAATATATGAAGTTAATGTCCTTTCACCGACTGGAATTAATGCAAGGCTGCCCATACTCACTACCTTCCTACTCAATGCATTGGCCACCATATTGGCCTTCCCCGGATGATACAATATAGTGACGTCATAATATTTCAATAACTCTAACCATCTTCTCAGCCTAAAATTAATATCTTTTTTCTTGAACAAGTATTGAAGACTGTGATGATCCGTGAAAACCTCACACGGCACGCCATAAAAATAGTGCCTCCAAATCATCAACACGTGAACAATAGCTGCCAACTCTAAGTCATGGACAGGATAATTCTTCTCATGAACCTTTAAATGGCGAGACGCATATGCAATCACCATGCCCTCCTACATCAATGTCGCTTCATTCCCAACACGAGAGGCATCACAATATACCGTGAAAGATCCCGAACCTGATGGTAACACCAACACCGGTGCTTAAGTCAAGGCTGTCTTGAGATTCTGAAAGCTCGCCTCACACTCTTCTGACCATTTTAATTGGGCACCTTTCTGAGTCAATCTCGTCATCGAGGCTGCTATAGATGAGAACCCCTCCACAAAACGACGGTAGTAGCCAAACCCAAGAAGCTCCTGATTTTCGTGGTTGAAGTGGGTCTATGCTAGTTCTTGACTGCCTCTATCTTCTTATGATCTACCTGAATACCCTCTGTTGATACAATGTGACCCAAGAAAGCTACTGAATCCAACCAAAACTCGCACTTTGAAATTTTTGCATATAACTATCTCTCAAAGTCTGAAGTGTTATCCGGAGGTGCTGCTCATGATCCTCCTGACTGTGGGAGTATATTAAAATGTCATCAATGAACACAATTACGAAGGAATCCATATAAGCCTTGAAAACTCGATTCATCAAGTCCATAAATGTTGCGGGAGCATTGGTCAAGCCAAAAGACATCACCAGAAGTTCATAATGCCTATATCTCGTCCGAAAGGCTGTCTTAGGTACATCAGATGCCCTAATCTTCAACTGATGGTAGCCCGATCTCAAATAAATTTTCGAAAACACCCTGGCACCCTGAAGCTGATCAAACAAATCATCAATTCTTGGCAATGGATATTTATTCTTGATAGTAGCTTTGTTCAACTGCCGGTAATCTATACACATTCTCATCGATCCATTCTTCTTCTTCACGAACAAAACCGGTGCACCTCATTGCGAGACACTAGGTCTAATGAAGCCCTTATCAAGCAGGTCTTGCAACTGCTCTTTCAATTCTTTAATTTCTGGTGGGGTCATCCGGTATGGAGGAATAGAAATGGGATGAGTGCTCGGAGCCACATCAATGCAAAAATCAATATCCATATCGGGTGGCATCCCCAGCAGGTCTGCAAAAAACACCTCAATAAAGTCATGAACAACAGGCACCAAATCTATAGAAGAAACCTTGGCATTAGAATCACTAATGTGTGCCAAATAATCCAAACACCCCTTCTCAACCATGCGACGAGCCTTGGTATAAGAAATAACCCTGCTGGAAGAATGACCAGGAGTCCCTTTCCACTCCAACCGAGGTAACCCTGGCAAATCTAAAGTAATTGTCTTGGCGTGATAGTCCAAGATGGCATAATAAGGTGACAGCCAATCCATACCCAATATGACGTCAAAATCAACCATGTCAAGAAGCAAAAGTTCCACACTAGTTTCAAGACCCTCAATAACGACCACACACGAACGATATACACGATCTACAACAATAGCATCCCCCACAAGTGTAGACACATAAACACGGACACTCAAGGAATCACGGGGCACAACCAAATACGAAGAAAAATAATATGACACATAAGAGTAAGTAGACCCGGATCGAATAGAACTGAAGCATCTCTTGCAAACTGAAATGGTACCTGCGATAACAGTATCGGAAGAATCTACCTCAGGTCTGGCCAGAAATACATACAGTTGGGGCGGGGGCCCATCACCCTGAACCATGTCTCTAGGACGACCTCTGACAGGTGGACCTCCACCTCTAGCGGTCTGGCCTCCACCTCTAGCAGGCTGGCCTCCACCTCTAACATTCTGAATTCTACCTCTGAATACCTGACCCCTACCCCTGGCTGGCTGGGCAGGTGGTGCTGCAGCTGGTGCCGAAACTATTGCACGGGAACTCTGATACTGAGGCTAATTACCCAAAAATCTAGAACAAACTCTCTGAATATGCCCGTACTCACCATACTCATAACACCCATCTTGATACTGAGGCTGACCCTAACGAGCCGACTGACCACGATAATAACTCTATAAAGGAGGTGCTCTGATAGAGGCTGGCTAATTAGAATAAGGCAAGTAAGAGCCAAGACCACCTAAGGCACCCTGGGACGTCTGAAGTGCTGAATGAAATGGCCGGGAAGAATGGCCTCTACCCTGAGTACCCCCGCCTCCAGAAGAGGCACCGCTGAATCCACCGGAATGGCGAGGTCTCTTGTCCGAACCCTGACCTCCCAATCCAAGAACCATCTCAACTCTCCTGGCCACATTGGTCGCATCGTAAAAGGAAATCTCGCTCCCTGTCTCCTTAGCCATCTGCAATCTGATCGGGTGAGAAAGGACCTCAATACCTGACCCTTTCTCTCTCTGTGGGAAACAAAAGAATATCATGCCGAGCCAAATCCACAAATCGAGCCTCATACTAGGTGACAGTCATGTTGCCCTGCTGAAGACTCTCAAACTGGCGGCAGCGCTCCTCTCTAGTAGTGATAAGAAGAAATTTCTCCAAAAAGAGATGTGAAAATTGATCCCAAGTTAGAGCAGGTTCCCCAGCTGGTCAAGTCAACAAATAATCCCTCCACCATTTCTTGGCGGAACCAGTCTTCTGAAAAGCGGCAAAGTCGACCCCATTGGTCTCTAAAATACCCAAGTTCCGAATAACCTCATGACAGCTGTCAAGATATTCCTGAGGATCCTCTGAAGTAGCACCACTGAAATGAACAGGGAAAAGCTTGATGAACCTGTCCAATGTCCACAAGGCATTGGAGGACATAGCTGCCCCATCAACAAGCGCTACTGCAGCAACTGGTTGAAATACCCCAACAGGACTTGCTTCTAGGGTCTAAATCTGAGGGGTAACCTGCTCCAGAGTGGGGGTAGTAGGAGTATGGACCCCTCCTCCAGCCTGAGATACGGCCGCTGCCACGAGGAGTTCGCCGGTCTGGGCTACACTCTTCATAAGGCCCACTAATCGGACCAAAGCATCCTGAATCACCGGGGTAGAAATAAACCCCTATGGGACCTGAGCTGGTCCCGCTGGAACGGTCTGAGCTGGAGCCCCCTCATCAATCTCTATCTGAGGCTCCAAAACTGGGCTGCTACCTGAGCAATGGGCCGAGTCCGGCCTCTGCCTAGGCCTCTGCCCCTTGTAGGAGTTACTGCTGCTGGAGGACCTGATTATTGGTCAGCGAAAGAAGAAGCACGTGTTCTCGCCATTTGCGAGGGAACAGAAAAGTTCAATCAGTATTTGAGATAACAAGAATCGCACGATAGTAGAAAGAAAATGAGTTTGTTCCTAACTTTATATCCTCTAAGAGATAAATACAGATGTCTCCGTACTTATCCCTCATACTTTATTAAGCTTGTTCCTGAATTGTGAGACCTATGTAACCTACTACTCTGATACCAACTTGTCACGACCCAAATTCCCAACCCTCGGGATCCTGATGGCGCCTAACACCTTGCTTGCTAGGCAAGCCAATGTTAGAGGGATCCAGAATTTAAAACAATTAAAACATAATACTAGGTCTAATATTATCCAATAAATAAATCCAGAATAATGTGTGAAATAATGAAATGAAACTCGAAACTAATACAAATGTCTAGCTACCCAGGATTTGGTGTTACAATTCACGAACTACTAAAGAATACTACAAGTATTTGGCTGAAAGGAAATATATATCCATTTTGAATGAAGTAAAACAGTAACAAAAATAATGTGGAGAAGACTCCAGGAATCTGCGGACGCTAGCAGATCTACCTCGTGCCTCCGTACGAATGATCAGCTACTACTCGAAAATCAACTCTGGTCGGAACCTGGATCTGCACAAGAAGTGCAGAGTGCAGTATCAGTACAACTGACCCCATGTACTGGTAAGTGTCGAGCCTAACCTCGACGAGGTATGTCGAGGCTATGGCGGGGCATTTATAATATAATCTGAATACGATGTATAATAAAGCAAGAAGGGTATACTGATTTAAATAAACAATAACTTGCAGAAATTAATAAAATAACTCAGCAGAATTTTCCAGATCTCAGTTATAACCGATTCTTACGAAAATACCCAAGTTTCAATTTAAATAACAGTCAGAGCGGAATATGAAATGACAGCAGTAAAAAAGTGAGTATTCTAGTCTTTATTTTATAACTAGTAAAACAATGAATATATTCTCCCTTATCACTCCTTTTTGCGGCGTGCAACCCAATCCCACATGTCCACCCTTATTTCTCGTCCCTCTATATATATATATATATATATATCCTGTTGTGGCGTGCAACCCGATCCCACATGTCCACCCTTATTACTCCTTGTTGCAACGTACAACCCGCTCCCACCAGACAATATCATCTCATCATTTATAAAAAGGTTTCACAATTTAGATCAAAGTCTTTCACAATATTTATGTCTCAACCGTTGTAAATAGAAAGCTGTACTATTCAGAAACTTCATCAATTATCACTACACAGCGAAACCAACTAAAATGTATCATGAAACACTGACAACTAGCTCAACCATTAATGTACCACAATGTGAATAAGGAACAATTAATACTTCCAAATAAGTGAAACAAAATCTAATCAATAAGTAGGCAAAACAAGTAGCCATGGAGGCATCAATGATCGTGAAACAATTAAGCCAGGAATATAATAAATTGGAAATGGGGAAAGGAACATGCTAAACAGATAGTTTGGTGGTGCATAGATACTCGTCACCTCACCTTTACACCATACACATGAAATTTCACATAGCATTTAAGTCGGGGATTCCTATTCCCTCAATTCAAGGTTACACCAAACACTTACCTCGATTTTGCAGGCCACTCATTGCTCAAGCACAAGTTTTCCTTTAGAATTTGCCTATAACCTTCTCGAATCTAATCATAATTGGTTCAATATCATTAATTATTGCTAAAGGAATTAACTTTAATGAAAAATTATGGGTTTTCTATGTTTTCCTATCAAAATGCAAAAATCGACCCCGGGCCCGCTTGGTCTAAACTCGAGGTTCGGACCAAAATTCATTTACCATTCTCCCCCGAGCCTGGATATATAATTGTTTTTGGAATCCAACCTCAATTCCAGATCTATATTCCCAAATCTTGAAATTCCTAAGTTTTACCCAAAAATCCCAATTTTCCCATGAAAACTCTAGATTCTAGGTTGAAATAATTGTTAAAAGTTGCAAGAGACTGAAAGTAATTAGTTAGTAATCACTTACCTATGATTTGGAGAAGTTTTTGTCTATGGAAAATCGCCTATGGAGGTTTAGGGTTTGAGAGAGTTGAAAAATGGGTGAAAATCTCGTCTAAGTCCCAACTTAACAGGCTGTGGATGTCGCAATTGCGACTAGAGCTTCACATTTGTGAAGCTCGCAAATGCGAGAAGGATATCGCAATTGCGAACCCTTCTCATTACTGGATCCTTCACATTTGCGAAAAAGATGTCTCATTTACGACCACTGGCCCTTCGCATTTGCGACCAGAAACTCGCATTTGCGATGATGGGCTTCCCAGACCTGGTTCACATTTGCGACAAAATCATCGCCTAAAGTGTATTTTCACAATGATGTATAGTTTGTGGTTCGATTCAATTCCATTGAAGATAGGGATGAAGTATTGTATTCAGGGCCTCACATGATGAATAATAAGCCTATAATTTGTTAAAGTGTGGTTTGTTGACTTTGATTTCAACAAAGAGGTTCTACAAACTATACCAGTATGGGTCAAGTACCCTAATCTTCCTTTGAACTGTTGGGGAAATAAGTCACTAAGCGAGATTAGTAGTGGCTTGGGAATTCCCCTATACTGATGCTTGTACTACTCAAGTAGACAGGATTTCCTATGATAGAGTGTTGGCGGAGATGGATGTTAATAAAGAGTTGCCTAGATCCATTAAGGTGACTGATCCAAATGGGAGGGAGTTTGTACAGGAGATATCATATGATTGGGTCCCTGAATTCTGTAATAAATGTATGCAAGTAGGCCACAAATGCAGAATAGATGAGCAGTTAGGACCAAATCTTAAGGCTAAGAATCCAAAGCAAAAACAGGAATGGCAACCTAAACCTGTACTTAAAGTGCAGGAAGCAGCTGATAAAGGGCAACAAAAGATGACAGCTCCTAGTATTGAAGGAAAGGCTAGCACTAGTACACTAATTGCTAGTGCTAGGGTAGGAGAAATGAAAGGAGATGAGGAGCAAGTATGGCAGAAAGTTATACGAAAGTCAACAGCTAGAAGTAGAGAGAGACACTCAATTGATGCAGTCAATGTGATCAATAGTTTTAATCTCCTCATAGAGTCTAAACTACAACTAGCAATGCCAAGGCAAATGGAAGAAGGAATTAGTAGGCAGTGAGGTAATACTGGTCAGGAAGGGATTGTGCAACCCCTTTTCGTACCTGTATGAAGATAGTAACTTGGAACATAAGGGGATTAAATAAAGCCCCTAGACAAAAAGAGGTGAAGTAGTTCATACGCAGTAATAAAGTACATATGATTACATTATTAGAGCATAAAACAAAAGAGCAGAAGGCCATGCAAATAATAAAGAAAATCGCCCCTGGATGGGCATGTTTAGATAACTATGACTACATTAGTAGAGGAAGAATATGGTTGATGTGGGATACAAGTGAAATAGATTGCATAGAGCTGGGAAGATCTTCTCAACTTATACATACTTCAGTATATATTAGGAGGCTGGATATGAGATTCACTTTTACGGCCATTTATGGACTGCATAGTTTGGAAGATAAAAGAAGCCTATGGAGTGAACTGACAAGTTTACAATCTATACAACAAGGTCCATGGTTGATAATGGGGGACTATAACGCCATCAGATCAGGGGAAGATAGACCAATTGGTAACCCTTTGCAAGAAATGGAGATTAGAGATTTTAATGAGTTTATTGAAAGCACTGGATTGACAGAAATGAAAATTAGTGGAAGGAACTTTACATGGACAAATGGGCACACATATAGCAGAATTGATAGGGCTTTGATTAATGTTGAATGGATGCTGGTCATGCCACATTTAGAAGTATGGGTTATGGATCCACATTGCTCTGATAATTCCCCGCTGAGCATAATACTGGAAGAGGATGAATACCACAGTCCTAAGCCATTCAAATTTCTAAATCACTTAGCTGAGCATGAAGAGTTTATAAATATAGTAAGTGAAGCATGAGAGAGGCCACAAGAACTGAACAATATGAAAAATATCTGGCAAAAATTGAAAAGAGTTTAGCAGGATATGAAGACTTTAAATAATGATGAGTATAATCTTGTTGGTAATCGAATCAAAGTATGCAAACAAAGATTAAGTGATATGAAAGAACAAATGAAGATCCTGGGCAATCTGAGGCTCTAGTAGCAGAACAAAGAGATATGAAACTACAATTGGAGAAATGGTTAGGAGTGGAGGAAAGAATTATGAGACAGAATTCAATAGTCAAGTGGTTGAAGGTAAGTGATGCTAATACAACATATTTCTTTGCGAATGTGAAAAACAAATGCAATCAGAACAAAATCAGGAGATTAATAAAGGGTAATGGGGATACAGTGCAAACAAAACAGGGAATTGAGGAGGAGATGACAGGGTTCTATCAACAACTATTAGGTTCTTCAGCAAATGAGTTGCCTGCTATTAATCCAGTATTCATGAGAGATGGTCCTATGGTGAATAGAATACAACAATTGAAACTGGTAGCAGAGGTATCAAATGAGCAGGTATATCGTGCTCTAAAACGTATAAGTGACAATAAAGCCCCTGGGTGTGATGGTTTCAATGCATCATTCTTCAAGAAAGCTTGGCCTGTGATAGGAGATACAATTACAGATACAGTAATGGAATTCTTCTCAAGCTCAACTATATACCAGCCCATAAATTGTACAACAATAACACTTGTACCTAAGGTGAAAAATCCTTCTAAAATTACTGAGTACAGGACAATATCATGTTGTACACTATTATACAAAATTATATCTAAAGTACTAACTAATAGACTACAAGGAGTGATGGATGGGTTGGTGGATAAAAGTCAGTCAGCCTTTGCTCCTGGCTGACTGATAAATGATAACATAATACTTAGCCATGAATTAGTTAAAGGGTATGACAGGAAAGGTGTTTCTCCTAGATGCATGATGAAAGTAGACATGAAGAAGGCTTATGATTCAGTTGAATGGGGTTATTTAGAGCAGGTGTTGACATATCTGCAGCTCCCAAGGAGATTTGTGCAATGGATCATGAGATGTGTGACAACAGTCTCATGCTCCATCATCATTAATGGGCAGCCTACAAGGCCATTTCAAGCTAAGAAAGGACTGAGACAGGGAGATCCCCTATCTCCTTATCTATTTGTATCGGCTATGGAGTATCTGACTAGATTACTGAAGACACTCAAGAGGGATTCTAATTTCAATTACCATCCTAAACGTGGCAAAATGAACATAGTGCAGTTGAGTTTTGCTAATGACTTATAGTTGTTCTACCGAGGAGATACTATATATGTACAGCTGCTATATCAGTGTTTTAAGGATTTTTCAAAGGCATCAGGTTTAGTGGAAAATGCTGACAAAAATTCTATATTTTTTGGTGGAGTGCATGATGACAAGAAACATGAGATTTCTAGGTTTTGTGAAAGGGACACTACCAGTTAGATAATTGGGAGTGCCACTCAGTTCCAAGAGATTATCATTGGAGTGCCAGCCTCTAATTGGAAAGATGCTAGAGAGAATTCAGTCTTGGACCTCAAGGTTTCTGTCATATAAAGGGAGAATTCAACTAATTAAGAGTGTACTTTTATCTATTCAAGTGTTCTGATCCCAGGTGTTTATGCTGCCAAAGAAGCTGATCCAGCTTATTGAAAGTGTGTCGAACATTTATACGGACGGGAGGTGTGGAAGTATCAAAGAAAGCATTATTATCATGAGACAAGTTGTGCCAGCTTAAAGCAGCAGGTGACCTAAATTTGCTTGATATAGAGGCATGGAATAAGGCAGTTATATGCAAGCTTCTATGGAACTTATGCAAGAAAAAAGATAATATTTGGGTACAATGGATACATGTATACTACAAGAAACAGAACTCACTGTGGAACATTGAACCAAAACAAGCCTCATGGATTGTACAGAAGATATTGAAAGCCAAACAATACTTTGAGGAAGTTGGTTATACAGAGGAGGATGTAGAGGGAATGAGGAAGTTCTCCATCAAGACCATGTATGTGAAGCTTAGAGGTGGATTTGCTAGAGTGTCATGGAGGGAAGCTGATATGCAACATTGATGGGTTACCAAAATGGATTTTCACAGTATTTCTGACTGCACATAGAAGACGGTTAACTAAAGATAGATTGAGGGGATGAGGCTATGTAGAAGATACAACTTGTTCACTTTGTAACACTGAGGAGGAGACCATTGATCACTTATTTTTTAGCTGCCCTTATTCATCAAGAATATGGACAGAAATGCTACAATGGCAAGGGATTCATAGACAAGCGATGACATGGACAAATTAGATCGAGTGGGCTGAAAGATATTACAAGGAGAGAAGCACAACAACTGAACTATATAAACTAACTCTTGTAGGCAGTCTGTATTATATATGACAAGAGAGGAATAGCAGAATTTTTCAAGGAAAGCAGCGATCAGCAGCAGTGCTAAGTAAGATAATAACACAAGATGTGCATGGTCGAGGAGCTACTAAGTTGCGACTACAACGAAGATTGATGGAGCTTAACTACTATCCTAATGTGCAGCTAGATGTCTTAACTAGTAATATAGTAGTTAGTCATGAGGACGGTGAATTGAATGGCTAAAATTTGGGGCTTATGTCCAGATTAAGCTTGAACACAACATTGTAAATATTACTGGTAAATAATAGTTTTTTAATTACCAAAAAATAAAAGATCAAACAAAAGCATAGATATCCTCACTCTATTTATATCCGTCATTTTGTATATTTTTGTATTGTGATATTTTAATTATTTTTTCCTTAGCATTCTACTATATATAATCAAAATAATATTTATTTTAATAATAAATTATGATTTTGAATTCATCCAAAGTATAAACTGAAGTTCTTTTTTTGGTTTGAATCTATTGATTTTTTATTTATTGGTTAATTGTATTGTAACGACCCGGTCTGTCGTTACGTAGAACTTGCATTTTTATTGTTGTCATTGACTTGTCATGGATTTATTATTATTATTATTATTATTATTATTATTATTATTATTATTGATTTCAGACTTGTTAAAAAGGGCATTATATTGGAAATTGTATTTAGTTAGATAAAATGGGTGGCTTGCCTGGTTCCACGATAGGCCCATCACGACTCCAGAAATGGGTCGTGACAAGTTAGTATCATAGCGCTAGGTTAAATAGGTCTCACCAGTCATGAGCAGGTTTAGTAGAGTCTTGCGGATCGGTACGGAGACGTCTGTACTTATCTTCGAGAGGCTGCAAAACCTTTAGGAAAAATCTCACATTCTCAAACTCTTGTCGTGCGAATCCATTGATTCAACCTGAAGCGTAATTCATTGAACTCCTTTCATGTATTCAAACGCGCATGTGAGCGCTCTGTATCAGCCGTGCACCGATGGTTTGTGACTTCCATGAATGGGATGTGATTTTAGCATGCTTGGGGCCAGTCTAGAGGACTTGAGGCCGGGTTTTTTGTCATCAGCTTGAGTGCCGAGATTTCATTTGTGTGAGCATATGTATTGGGGACTTATATGTCCGTTGGTGTCCTTATTGAGGGGAATTTGTGACTAGATGACTTCGTGGTGGGTATGATTAACAGTTAGATGTGTTCAGGTTGTTTGATTGTGACGAGAATGGATTAGCGGGAGATGTAGCAAGAACTATTAAGTATTTGATGTCTATATTAAGTTAGAATATGGCTTTGAGTTGTGAGTGTATTGAAGGACCTCTCGTGTGGTTTAGTTGTGGAGTGAAGTAGATTTTTCTGTTGTGTTATGAGTTCATGGTGATGTCTTTTGGTTTGGCCAATGCCCCAGCAGCGTTCATGTATTTGATCGACGGTGTATTCAGCCGTGTTATAACTCCTTTGTTATTGTAATTATTGATGGCATCCTGTCGTACTCTCGTAGCCAGGGATAGCATACTCGGCATTTGATGATGGCATTACAAGGATATAGGGAGGAGAATCTTTGTGCGAAGTTCTCCAAGTGTGAATTGTTGGCTTAGTTCAGTAGCATTCTAGGGACACGTGGTGTCTAGCGAAGGTATCTATATGGTCAGACGGGTGTGAGTGGAGCTTCCAGAAGCTCAAGAATTCCTGGACCACAGCTCTAGTGTTAGTATTGCCATCAGCTTCAGGTCCTTATACCGCTTATGGGAGGTCTCGAGGGCAGGCAGTGGTTGTGTTCTACAGTAGGAAGGTAATGATTGTGTGATAGCTATGATATTCGGAAGTGTATAAGGAGATAACATTTTGAGATTTGGTAGGTAGGGGTATCTCCTGCGGGTTGTCCTGAGGTGTGTGACCCTTATGTTTATCTTTAGTAAGTTCTCTCTATCAGTAAATGATGCATGTTGCAATTGAGTTTAGATCGCTAGTGGGAGTTGGCATGACCATCACAATGGTGGATGCGAGATTTGCAATTTATTTGAGTGTTAGATGGTTTGGGTCATATAAGCTTATGGAGGTTTAGTTGAATCCCACCACAGCATAGTGGCAGTGATAATGTGTGGGCATAGTCTTGTTTGTCGTGATCCTTGGCTTTGAGCCAAGTGGGGTGGTTTNTGTGGGCATAGTCTTGTTTGTCGTGATCCTTGGCTTTGAGCCAAGTGGGGGAGTTCGTTATTGATAAGTTGATTACATGATTATGTGTTGTATTGGTTTCGGTTTGAGGTATGTTGGTGAATCCGCTATAACCTACAGAGGTGGAGTCAGGGAATGAATCGAGTGATGGAAATTTCTTCGATACAAGTTGTAATGTACTTCACGGATAGTGGAATTCATTGTATGATGGAGTTGTACTGGTAAGTGTAGAGTGTGCAATGTATGAGCGTGCTTGTTGCTTCAAAGGTGTGGATTACCTTCCTAGTATGTGGATTGCAAGCGGGGTCAGGTCGTTCTGTTTACTTGGTTAGTGTAATTGAAATTTCGTAGAGTAAATGGCGTTCGAGAATGGTTCAGACGGATTCAAGGTTATATGTAGCGATCGAGGGTCTTCAAGGTGTGAGAAGGGCTAGAACTGAGATTTACGGGAAAGGTGTCAAGACTTGTGGTGTATTTGCATTATCATGGATTCTATCCATCAGTATTAGGAAAGAGAAGGTAATGACTTTAAATTCGCAGGAAGTCTCTTCAGGGTAAGTTTTTCTAATGTGGTGCATTTGGGGATAATTGAGGGAAGTATTCAGTCGCTTATGAACCTTAGACGGTATATTTTTATGTTCGGGTTTCGTGCGGTGAGCCGGGATTGAGAATTGTGGTATTATGGCAAGAAGAAGTATCAATTCGAAGGTAAGTCAGAAGGAACTTGAATAAGTAGGACAGCTTGGTAGTAGGTCGGATCGGGATAATAAGGGATATGATTAGTTCTTTGGGTGTTTATAAGGTAAGGAGTTGTTACAGGTGTTTATTAGCAATTCTCTTGGAATTTGGTGGCATGCGTAGCTTGGTTGAGTTAGAAGGATTTGGTCCTGACGGTTTGGTGTTGTACAAGTGTGATTCGGGAGTTCTTGATGGTTTCTACCACGGTTGGAGATGTATATTTCTTCGGGCGCGAGGGCCAGGTGATGTATAGTGATTTTGTTTCTAGATGGGGTCGAATGGAAAGTTCTTGGCTAGTTGGGTACGTAGTTGTTGTGGCTAGGAAGGGAGCATGAATTTCTCATATTTATCATAGGATTTCATGGCGTATGCGGTATTTTGTGTATGGTGGAGAGTGGCATATGTGAGGTCACGGTTCAGTTTTGGAAGGAAGGTCAGAACTGGCAGTTTCAGATGATTAGGTAAATAATACCACCATTGGGTGGCTGGATGAGAGTATACATTCATAAAGGACAATGTGTTCAAAGCAATGTTTTTAAATAGGGTGCTTCATTGGTGTTACGATGCTCTCTCATCGGATCGACTGCTGGTATTTGAGGTTTCTTGGTGACACAGAGGAATTATGGGGGTATCCCTCGCGGAATGATAAAGTATTAGGGGCGTGTTATACATTTGAGTGGTGGAATTGGGATCAGATATGGTAATTGGTGCACCTCATGGATTTTAAGACGGGGAGTTTTTCATGAACAGATTATTTTTGTAGTTATGAACTACGAGGATGCGAGCAAAGCTAGTCAGATGTTAGTATAGGTCAAAATTAAGTCATTATGAACCTTTGGAGAGTTATCTACCTGTTGCGGATGACCAGAGTTCATTTAGAATATAATTATTGGCAGGCCAGTATGGGTGTGTGTTCTACACTGAGTCAAAATTGTTGACCCCAAATTACTATTGTTGAGGGATGTACCATTCAACTGTCATTGAGCTTATTCGTATCTTGGAGCGATCTATGAGTCACTTTTTGGTGTTCAAGGAGTTGTGATCGTTGGTTATATATGTGCATATGATGTAGTCCTATCAGGGCTGTATAGCGAGATTTGAGTAAGGTAAGTAATTGGGTGTTGCAGGATTGAGACATGTTGGTTATGTTCTTTCTGATTCGGTTGGCATGGTATCGTCCGATTTCTCGTGATTATGGCAATGCACTTTGAGTAATTGATGTCGAATTTTGCATGGTTATTGATTTTGAGTAAGGTGGTTTGGAGTGTGTCATGTGGTCCAACAGTTGGATGGGATCACGTTTTGCAGCTCGATTAGGTAGAGATATGATCCTTGGTGTCGGATTTGTGTGATATGGTTTCACGATGTGTATTAGGCTTTTAGTATGATGTGGTAATGGTAAGTGTTAGTGGAAGGATAACCCTCTCGTGCGAGTCTTCTTTATTTAATGAATTGAACTTTTGGTATGTGGTTATTGAGTGCACAAGCTGCATAAGTTATGGCTCTGGATGGGATTGATACTGATCGGGCGAATGGTTACTGGTTTATACGTGTTTCTTTCATCGTCGGCAGTATATGGAAGTGTTAGAACGAGGCATGGTTTGATAAGAGGGTATGTACCGGTATTGGGGTTAGGAGTTATCGCTATGAGTGATTGAGCCACGCGGTATATTATGTGATTTCATCTTGGGTTACGGATATGGTTTGATACAACGTGTTCAGACTATTTCAGCTTATAGTCATGGAAATTTGAACTTGTAAATTATTCAGAAGTGGAAACTTGGTTTTAAGGTCTATGTGTCAGAATTTGATAATGAAATTTCAGTTATGTTGTGTTATCGTACGTAGATGGGTTAGGGTGACATGGGATCACCTCCGAATATGCGCATGGAAGGTTACACAAAAATTTTGGTGGTGTTGGAACAACTCTAGACACGTTCGAGGACGAACGTATGTTTAAGTGGGGGAGAATGTAACGACCCGGTCTGTCGTTACGTAGAACTTGCTTTTTTATTGTTGTCATTGACTTGTCATGGATTTATTATTATTATTATTGATTTCAGACTTGTTAAAAGGGGCATTATATTGGAAATTGTATTTAGTTAGATAAAATGGGTGGCTTGCCTGGTTCCACGACAGGCGCCATCACGACTCCGGAAATGGGTCGTGACATATAAATTTTTCTTCTCTTTTAGTTTTAATTTTAAATTTTATTTTAAGATTTAATTATTAAATAAGCTATTTTTTAGAATTATTATTGCTTGGAATTCTCTTATTGACCAATATTATTGGTTATTGGCTTTATTTATTAAAATTTAAGTTACATGGTATTATATATATGATTTTTCTCGTCATAACTCAAAAACACTTTCTAATTTGAAATTTTATTATATCTTATCATTCGATATTTTATATCAATTTTTTCTCTTTTTGTTCCTTGATTATCATTATTGCTTTATTCGTCGCTCAGTATCGGTGTATTGTCATGTGAGTTTTTTTATTAATTTGTCTTTAAACTTAATATCCTTGTTTATTACCTCCTTATAATAAAATAGATAAATATGAATTTCTTACTCCTAAAATTTAATTGATTGTTTCACTTTAGTTCCATTGCTCAAAATTCTTTCATTATTAAAATTTGCTATATGAGAAATTTAAGCATATGTTAAATTTTTACTGTAATATTTGAAATTCTTTCATTGTAATATATTTTTTTTATTTTTGACTTTATCTATTATAATTTTAGTTATGTATTATCCATTGTATGAATTTTCTCATCATAATTCAAAAGATAGTTTTTCATCTCAAATATTCTTATCTCTATATTTTAATAGTAATGTCATATAATTGCCAAGTGGTTTATTTTTAGCTTGCCATTTGTCTTAAGTACATTGCAAAGTACCTTATATATATATATATATACAGAGAGAGAGAGAGAGCGAGATTAAATATTACCTTATAAATAATATTGTATTTTATTTATTATTTTGCTTCTTGAAATTTTTTTAATTTCCAAAGTCATCAAATCTACATCTTTCTGTATTTTTTCTAGAAAATTTTCTTTCTATTATGAATTTTTGCTAAATTTTCACCTCCATATTTCTAGTGAATATGGAAGAAGAGTTGATGAAACCTATATATAAATATATAGATTGGATTTGCTTAAAATATTTTTAGATTGATACTAAAATACAAATTGAATTTTTCGAAAAATTGCTAGTTAGCTTAATATCAAGGTTGATTATCCTTCTTTTAATATAATATAAATAAATTTAAGTAAGAAAGATCAAGAAATAAAACTTTAGTCTATTTGTTGCTTAAAGCAACTTAAGAACTAACACTATTTATTTAGACCAAATAGCAACAAGCAAACATCTGAATGCTAAATTAAAATAAATGTTCATGAATATCTATTTGAATGTCCCATTAATTAAGGAAGACGATTTAAAGATTCATTAACAAATCTACTTCTAGCAATTAGGAGCCTTTCTGGCATGGCTGATTTCTTTTAATTCAAATTTTAATGAATAAAGATTTCTTAACAAAATTAACCACACTCACTAACAAATTTAATTACAGTATTTTATTATTTTGTCCTAAAATTGTCAAGTCGTTTGTTAAAAACACTTGCCACGTGGCTTAACCACAATGCAAACTTTATTCCTTTAATATATATAAATATTATGAGTTTTAATATAAAAAGTACAATATTTTAATGGAAAAGGAAAAACAACGTTCACTTTATTGTCGATGCTAACTGTTAGCATATTTTAGGGGACTAATCTTATGATATCGCATGTTGCGTGTGTATAGTACCTTAAGTGGTAAACGTCATTTTTAAAAACATATAAATATTATATTAAAATATTGTGCTTGAGTTATAAAATAATAGTACATGTTCCTAAAACTAATAAATATCAGTAAAAGAAGAAACTGCCACAGGAGAAGTTCAATCACTAATCATTACCTTCAACTAAAAATTGTTCCATATTTTAATTTTATTTTATACTAAATAGATCTAAAGTAGTGCTTGAGACGTATCCTATTAATCATTACAAATTTATACAAAAAAAATATCTTTCTCTTTTATCTTTGTAATTTTAAAATTCATTCAGTAATGAAGTATCTCTCATCTTTACAATTTCGATTCATTAGGTAATGGAAGTATCTTTAGACACATTTTGTTTATCTTACTTCAATAAATAGTTATGATTAAATATAATTGTAATTATTGATTTTTCACCATATGTAAAGCATTGTTATATGATCTATCAATATCCTTTTATATTTAGGAAAAAAAATTTAATAATTGAGCGTTGGTTTTGACAGAACCTTTTATCAGGTTAAAACATGCATAAAATAAACATGTCATTTAGAATTCGAAAATTCCATGATCAATACAAATAAAAAATAAAAGGAATAAAAACACACAGAATAAAAAACAAAAAAGAAAAAAATACACATACTACCTTCACTCAAGTGCTTCAAAGAATGTGGAGAACATATAGTCGTTAATGAATTAATAGACCATAACAAATAGAGAATCAACCAGCAAATAAATTCTATAATCAATACGTCTTCACATATCAATATCTTGAAGACACAAAGATTCTATATGAAAAATATACAAAAGTTTAATATAGACAAAAAATCAAGCTTTTACTTCATCGCAAACGAAAACTAAAGATACAAAAAAAAAAAGGCCGAACTTACGAACCAAATGACCAGTACGGTGCAGAATATTTCGTAATTTTTGTCAAGTTGATACTACTTGATAGAAGTTATTTTTGTACTAAATTGTTCACAAAGGAAACATTTATGTAGAAGTTTATTTTTGGTTAAGGATTTATTGTGCCAAACGGAGAAAAAAAGACTTCAAAACGTCTAAACCTAAAAGAATACTAATTATTAGAAAAATAATTAAATATCTAATCTTAAATATTAGGAAAATAATTAAATGCCTACTCCTAAAAATTACAGAAATAAGTAAATGACAATTTTGTCTAGTGTAAAATCTATTTTCAGTGAGTAATAAAGACGAACAACATTTCGCTAAAGACCTTCGTACTTTTAATATAGTATATAGATAGATAGATAGATATGAATCCTTTCTTCACATAGGGGAATATGAAACGTTATTTAGGTAAGGTAAAAACGTGTAATATAAAAAACATTGATGAGAAAGTTAATAATGAAATCATATAGTGTCTTGAAGACTTTTTACAGTAGATTACTTTTTATAAATAATAAACCAAGTTCTTTCTTCGCTTCAAAATAGATTTTAACAATTAAAGCTGTGACTTTTAGTTTTCTATTTAACGTAAAAATTTGAGATAACTAGATGACCAGCACTTGAAAAAACATCGCATTAACCTTACAAGTTCCTTAAAACAACTATGATATTGATGGTTTGAATTTATTTTTGAATTAAAAGTATTGAAAAAAATAGTAGAAGTAAAAGATAATAATCTAATCGATATACTTAATCACATAAAAATAATTGATTCTACAAAAAAAATATATATATTGCTTATAGAATAATATTAACAGTTCTACACTAATTGCCTTTGCGAAAAGAAGTTTTCCCAACTGAAATTGATAACATCTTCTCTAAGATCGATAATGTCTCAAGAAAGATTAAATGGATTAACTTTGCCCCTAATTGTGTTGAGCCGAACCGCTTTTTATGAGAAGCAACAGTCATATGCCGTTTTTAAGAACAAATTTTACTTACCCTTAAGGTGTGTTTGGTGTGAAGGAAAATGTTTTCCATGCAAAATATTTTCCCTCCTTTTGATAAAGAAAATATTTTCTCCAATTGGAAGAAAACGAGTGTATAAGGAAAATATTTTCTAAAATATTTAAGCTAATTAAGCATGAAAAAATTGAAAAACATTTCCAAAAATATTTTCCTTCATACCAAACACACTCTTAATTTCATTCCAATTTCATAGGTTGGTTTTCTTGAAAGAATTACAAAAAAATACAGATGACTTCACACCATAACAAAAATGGCCCACATTTTTAAGGTTTACCCATCCTAGCCCATATTGTACATATTTTGAAAGCACTAGAAAATTCGAAATATGTGTTCTTACAACCATTGCTTTTAAAAGCTATGGAATTAAATTTGTGTTCTTACAACATTGCTTTCGCTCTCTTCTTCTCACATCCTCGACATATGCTTCAAGGGGCTGTATATTTTCTGTTTCTCCTCTTGTGTCACCTGGTTGCAATGTAAGAAAATTGAAGAGTAGAAGCCCACCATTGAAGACCATTCAAAGCTTTGCTTTCGAAAATGGTTTTTTTTTATTTTTTTAGTTTTTTGGATTGGGTGTTGTTCCAATTGATTGAAAATATCAAAAGAAGTTCAAAATTTAAATTTGAAGTGATTTGGAGTAGATTTGAGCAAGATTTGAATTAAATTTCAGAGAAGACGCAAGGAAGAAGACGAAGTCAGTTTTTTGTATAAGTATGTATAATCTTGTATAATAGTGTATATGAGTGTATAAACACATCTTATACACTATTATACACTTTTATACACATTTATACAAGCGTCTGTAGATGAACTTCTTCCACGATTTTCAGTTGTCCAAATCTCCATGAAATGACTTCAAATTTTATATACGACCTTCTTATACTATTTCTAACAAGTCTAAATAACATCCACTCCAAATTTCTCTCAAAATCAAATTCGAAATTTAAACCCACATGTTTAAACTTGTTAAAAATCTAATTTTCACCACCCAAATGAATTTTGTTTGTTGAACTAATATTTGAGTCACAATTACTGATTCGAATATTAACTTAAATGCTTGAGGAATCCTTTTTAAAAATTAAATAGTAATTTTGAGAACCTATTGGAATTGGATGTTGAGTTTTAGCCTATTATTTTTGGGCTAGTTGATTGTAAATTGAAATATGGGCCATAAAATTGAAAAACATGCATCCCAATTGTTCTAATGTGAAATTTTTTTAACCCTGAGAGGTAGCTCAACTGGTAAAGGCCTGAGGACAAAGTCCTTCAGGTCGCCAGTTCGAGCTCCCGCAAGGCCACTGGAGGCATTACAAACCGGCCGCATCTCCAGGGCCCGTGGAACTAACCGTGTACCCGCTTTGAAACAGTAGGACCCGATAGTTATAATTAGTCGGGTTCACAAAGCGATGCTCGAAAATCACGACAAAAAAAAAATGAAAATTTTCCGGTTTTCTTCTGGGGATGGTAATGGGGCATGCTGGGGTGGGTTATCAAAGTCACTACTTTTGAGCGCGTGAGAAAATTCTGAATTTTGCTAATAAATTAATTTTAAACAAAAAACTATAACTAGGTGACTTTTTTTGCAAATAACCCATTCTTATGCATTTACATATATTTACACTCTCTTTTTGGGTTACAACTTATTTATATGCTATATTATATCGTATTGTTACTTTAAATATAATATTTATATTGATTATTATTTAAATTTTATTGTATCGTATCATTAAATTCATCGTATATAACGATGAAAAGTGTCACTTTATCGAATGACTGATTTGGTGTGATCACGTAGTTACCTTATTTTTTTCTGTCATCTTGCCCCTTTTTACTATTAAATAATCCTATATTATCCTTTGTCCTGCCTTTTTATATACTCCTTCTGTTTCAATTTAAATATCACATTTTCCTTACTAGTCTATTCCAAAAAGAATAACACATTTATACAATTGAAAGTAACTCAACTTTAAACTCTTCATTTTACTGATTTTACACTCATTGAAGGCTTAATGTGGATGTCGTTTCTTTATCTATTAATAACATATAGATAGATTATGCTATCAAATTGTAAATTTATTACCTATTTGTTAGTAATTTTCACAAATTAGATTTGATAACTGTTTTAAAGATTCGAGAACTAATGGTCTATAACAAAAGATATTATAAATGATAATTTGTAGGAAGATAATTGATAATCCAAAGACGGAGGTAGATTATTTTCTTTAGTGTGAAGAAAGAAGAAGATAATTTAAAAATTTACAAAACATTACACAAAAAAAAAAGAAAAAATCAAAAGCAAGAAAAGTCAATAAAGAATTTGAAAAGTTACAATATGATTCATGTATATGATATCTTTAAATTTAAGAGAATGATAAAAATCATAAACAAATATGAAAAAAAAAACTTAAATTAGTAAGGGATAATCTTAAAAGTATAAGTTTTAAGGTGAGGATGGTTTTGTCTTGAATAAATTAATTTTTTGCTTTTGCTTCTTGGAAGAAACTAGAATTTTCTGCTTCTACCAAAAAACAGAAAAATTGTTTTTGCTGCTGGCCAAAAGTACTTCTTTATCTTGGCCAAACAACTTAAATTTTCAAATAGTACTTTTTTGGGGGGAAAAAATACTTTCGACCTCCCAGAAACTTGACCAAATCTTAACAAAGTAAGCTCTTTATCGTTTCATCTTTTTTCACTCAACAGCGTGTGTACTCAATATTAGTGATTGTATAAAAAAATTTAAAAATCATATAAATATTGTATTAAAATATATTTGCACTATAAATAAAATATTTTAAAAAGTAAGTTATGAAAATGAAGAATGATGATCTTATCTAGCTAGCTCCATAAATGAAGAAATATGTTTTATTGTGATTTTTGGTGTTTCCTAAATTTATTTAATTTCTAACTTGATTGCCTGACTAAAAAATATCGTTAATGAAACCAGTAGTGTTTTGAAAGAAAAAAATAAATTATTGTATTGAAAAACTACCTTCGTGTTCATTTACTTGTCAGGAAGTGTAGATGACAGTTTCTTACTGAGATGATAATTTTTTAATGAAGTTTTTGTTGGTTCCTAAGTACACGCAAGTATTCAAGGTCGTCAAGTAATAAAGTGACTCGAAAGTCAAATGTCGAATTCACAGAGATTGATCGTTAACTAACCAAACTAAAATCAATTAATTGTCCAAGATGATCAAAAGTTTAACTTTTCTATTACAACTACTATTGCGAAATTTAAACATGTAACCAAGGGAGTTATATATTTCAAGGTTGTGGTCGGTTTATCAATCCTATTGAGTTCGTAATTATACTTGTTAATACAAATTATCTATGTTTGTTAGCTGACCGGATCGTTTGTATAAATAGCATGTTCCCACAATACTATCCATCTATCCATAATATGTCAACCATATATTCCTATGGTCTTGAATCTATCATGAACGAATATAATACGGTATTCAACTAAGCAAGACTGTTAGGTATATTCCTATCCTAACCACGAAATCTTTCCCCGAGCCGCGGGCTCAGAAACAAGCTCTCTCTAATTCTACTCTAATCTAAACACGGGTTTCCCAAGCATAGCATAGATAGTAAATAGAACTCAACTGCTGGCCAACCAATTAAGCAATTATGCACAGAATTAGAGAAACAACTAAAGATGATAACTCGAATAAACGGTAATATAATTAATAAACTTCAATATTCATGACAGCCACAACCCTAAAACATGATGTTTAGCTCCACATAGGCATGGTAGCAAAACAACAAATCATCAAAAAAAAGTAAAGTTTACTATGTTTGATGGAAGAAAGATGGAATCTAATGAATATCAGCCTCCATGGCGGCTCCGTGCTCTCACTTCGTCCAATCTCGGTCTCCCCCGTAAAAATGGTGTTTAATGACTATTTAAAGGAATTTTTACATCCCTATACACTATAGGAAACTAAATTACCCTCCCTACTCAAGTTTTACTATAATTACTTTTTGTATACCCAATTACCATTTATGTACATTTTANGGATTTAATGGTATTAATTGGTTTCCTAATTTAACTCTACCGTATATTCTCACTCCCCCACGTTTCTCTCTCCACATCTCACCCCTCTCACCCACGTATCACACCCCACGATTTTTTCTACACTCACCCATAATTTTCTCTTCATAAAAATTACAAATCCTCCATTAATGCCTTTTGCAACTATTCTTCAAAGATCACATAAAATTCTTACTCTTCTTCAAAGTTCCTACCTCCATTAACGTCTTTTGCAAAGCTTGATTTTCGATGAAAAAGAAGATATCTTCAAAGAACAGCCTAACAAATATCTCCATTAAAAAGATTTGAAGCTTTGAATTCGAATTTGGATTTTCAAAAAACTTTATTTGTTTGAATTGGGTGTTGTTGCAAAGATTTGGGTATTCTCTCTTTATCTCTCAATCCTTAATTTCAGTAATGTAAAGCAAAGAAAAAGAGAGCAGCAATTTCACCATTGACAACCATTAAAAAACTTTGAATTCGAATTTGGGTTTTCAAAAATCATTATTTGTTTGGATTGGGTGTTGTTGCAAATAATTGAAAATATGGTTTGGAGTTTATATCTCAATTTTGAGGGTGTTCTTGTGAAGATTAGACTTGATTTTGGCTGAATTTCAGACTGAAACTCGAAGAAGAAGAAGAAGAAGAAGAAGAAGAAGAAGACGTGATATGCACTATATTTACGAAATTGTAAAAAAAATATAAGAAAATTGTAGATAAGTTGTAGATAAATTGTATAACATATAATTAGTTGTATGAAATTTATTTTACTATGTATAAATCAGATACAATATATACAAAAGACATATTGTATAAAAATTATATTTAAGTTGTACGATATTGTAGTTGTATTTAACTGTGTAGAAATAATGTATAAAAGTTGTAGATAAGTTATAGATTAGTTGTAAATAAGTGTATACTGTAAGTATTGAGTGTGATCCAACAGGAAATAGCTGGGTTGTATGAAATTTATTTTACTATGTATAAATCAGATACAATATATACAAAAGACATATTGTATAAAAATTATATTTAAGTTGTACGATATTGTAGTTGTATTTAACTGGGTAGAAATAATGTATAAAAGTTGTAGATAAGTTATATATTAGTTGTAAATAAGTGTATATTGTAAGTATTGAGTGTGATCCAACAGGAAATAGCTGGGAAGATCTCCAGATCATAGAAAAGAAATAATTAGAAAAGAGATAAAGGTTAGTTTAAACAAATACTTTTAAAATTATTTTTAGTTAATCCCTTTTATTTTTAATTTGTGTGGGTTGCAGATATGGTGAGCCTGCGAAATGTTTAATATGTCACCCCAATAAGCTTTGTTTGTGAAGCACTGAAGCATGATCTTTGATGCATGCATTTTATACAAAAAAACACAACAAGCATTCTCTGGCAGCAGCCTAGACCAGCAAATTATGTATGGAATTGGAATAACTAAGCTCTATTTCTTTTGCTTACTCATCAACGTAAGTGAGCAGAGAAAGCAAACTTGAATGTGCATTAAGAGGTGTATTTAACTTTTTTTGAAATTAAACAAATACAGAGAGGTGGATGTAGCTAAAAGGCTATGGACTCAGTAACTTCAATATGTAGCTTATTTATTTTCGTTCTATAAAGGCTATTTATTTTTCTCAGTAAAAGCAATTTTCTATGATCTCTAAGGTAACTTTGAGGGGATGTCTTTGAGGTGTTCCAGCATTATTTTTTTTTTTTAAAAATGAACATCAAATCAAAAGATACATCAAATTTTTCATCAATTTTATTTGCTTTGATTTTTCTGTTTTCTTGAATGCCCCTACGTGGTTGGAACGAAAATAGCTTAGAGATCAATGATTACCGTATATTAAGGAGGAAGAAAAATAAGAAAAGAGAAGAGGAGAAAAAAAAGGAAAAGGGTGTAACTAAATCCTTGATTGAAGGAACAAAAAATGGATTCTGGAGCCTTTTAAGATGAATTGTATATATTTTATAAACAAAACTTGTTTATGAAGAGTAATTAACTAAACATGGACATCAATGGTAATAAATTTTCAAATACTGTATATGAATGAAAAAATTCCCTATTTAAATGTGTAGGAAAAATGCCCAAACAAAATAACCAAGTCCAAAACCAAATAGGAGACAAACTGGACTTTAAAAATCCGGAATCCCCTCGCTACAGACCGTGCCTCGCGACCTCTATGAGCACTCCACCTTGCTACACACTGTTTCCCGCGACCTCTATAGCGCTCCACCTCGCTACAGACCGTGCCTCGCAAGCTCACTCGCACAAAAATTCCCTAGCGTCACTTGCTCTAACGTGAGCTATACCACTCGCGTTGCAGGCTTTATAGCGAGCTAAATGGCTCGCTGTCACGACCCCAAATTCTAACCGGCCGTGATGGAGCCTATCATGGAACTAGGCTAGCCGACTACCGCGTGTTCACATTTCCTTTTAAAAATCCCATTTTAAGTTTCAAGCAATTCATAACAATATACAAAAAGTTCTTAATATAATAGGAAACTTTTATATACAGTACTGCCATCCCCAAAACCCGGAGCCAACATGTCATGAACATCTAGTGAAATGAGCCAAAATAAAGTATTATGATACAAAACTCCGAATCAAAGCTAAATATAACAGGAAGGGAAAGCAGAGATGCTGCGAACGCTGAATAGCTACCTCTATATCCCCACGATCTGACTCCGCTGCGATATATCTATATAAAAGCTAACGCTCGATATCTGCTCCTGAATCTGCACNATAGTATACATAGATATACGAAATCGTCATGCCTTAGAAATCAACTTCACAAAAGTCCTTAAAACAATGCACATTTTTAACAACTTTAAAACAAGGATTTGGTATGCAAATGAATGTAGTAAAATCATAAGTAGCCCCCCGGAAAAAATATGTTTCATAATCAGCCCCTCGAGCATGCCTCACAATCCCTCAGCACCTCACAATCACTCAGCACCTCACAACCACTCATGCCTCCCAATCACTCAATCACTCGCACTCGGTGCGCTCACTGGGGGTGTGTACAGACTCCGGAGGGGCTCTTTCAGCCCAAGCGCTAATATCACTAAGCACCTCACCATCACTCTTGGCCCTCGGCCACACTCGGTGGAACCACTTGAAAAGCCCCTCGGGCGAAGTAATAGAACAAGGTACTCGACCCGAAAACATCATTTTAATGCTCATGTAGTGTAAATCAGGCTGAGGTTCAAATAAAACAGTATGCACAATGATTCTGAGTAAAATCATCAACAGGTAGTGAGGAAAACAGCAGTAAAACGCCCTCAAAGGAGTCTAAACAGATCGGCACGAGGCCCCAAACACGGCCTACAACCCAAATATTTCACAAATCTTTAGAACATACTTTAACATAAGATTTTGAGTAAATATGAAACTCATTACTTGTCGCGGAGAGGACTTAGTCCAATCCAAAAATCAGTACGCGCCACATATTCGTCATCAGACATGTGCGCCATTCCAAATTCAGTGAGAAAATAATGCAGTCCGGGGTTCCATACCCTCAGGACAAGATTTAAGACCATTACTTACCTCTACCGGGCCACAACACTAGTTCGCTATGCTTTTGCCCCTCAAATTGGCTCCTGATTGCTCCGAATCTAGCCAAAACCAGTTAACATCATCAATATATATCAAAGGAACTCAACCCAATCGAAATTTATCAGATTATACAAGAATCTCAAAATTCAGCCAAACCCGAGCCCCAGGCCCACTTCTCGGAATTCGATAATTTTTACATCCTTAGAATCCTCGTCTTCCCATGATTCTATGCATACCAAGAACACTAAAATCGGACCATAATTTCCCACTTAAATCCTCAAAAGAAAAATAAATTTTCCATGCACCCTTCTTCCCCAACTTTGGTTCAATTCCAGAAATTTTATGGTTTGATCACTTAGGAATTGACATAAAAACGAGTTATGAAGTTACCTCCAAGCGACTCCCTTCAATTCCCTCTTCAATCCTCTCAAAGGTGCTCTCAAATCGCCAACAATAGAGGAAAATGCGATCCACTTTCGCACAACATGCCTTTTAAACATTCTGCCCATCTAAAATATTTTCTTCACTGCATCGCAAACACTGGCACGCAATCGCGAAGAACAAATCTACTGCCCCATCAAATTACCCTACGCGATCGTGATTCATCAGAACATAAACCCACACGATCGCAAACCACTCTACGCATCGCGAAGAACAACGGCTCAACTCACTCACGCGCCCCTCTAACTCTACGCGATCGCAAACAACACCACGCGATCGCACTGACCAACCACCTCCTACTCACGCGATCGCGTATAACAAAAATCCTGTCTCACTATTTTACCCTACGCGATCGCAAATATCCTCACGCGATCGCATAGAAGGAAATCAGAACCTCACACCAGCAGAAATCTGCCCAGATTTCAAGCCAAAAGTTGGTCCGTTAACCACCCGAAACACTCCCGAGGCCCTCGGGACCTCAACCAAACATACCAACATATCCCATAACATCATTCAAACTTAGTCGAGCCTTCGAAACACCAAAAACAACACAACAACACCAAAATCGCATCAAATTCAAGCCTATGAACTTTGAAACTTCTAATTTTCGCCAACTACGCCGAAACCAACCAAAACACCTCCGATTTACTTGAAATTTTGCAGACATATCCAAAATGACATTACAAACCTGTTTCAACTTCCGGAATTTCATTCCGACCCCGATAGCCTATTTTCCACTGCCAACCAAAGGTCGCCAAAAACTAACTTTCGCCAATTCAAGCCTAATTCTACACCGGACATCACAAAAACATTCTGAACACACTCCTAAGTACCAAATCACCTAACGAAGCTATTCGAGCCATAAAATCCGCATTCTGAGGTTGTTTACCAATAAGTCAACTCTTAATTGTCAATTATTAGGCTACTTTAAAAGGCTAAGTTCCTAAACTCTCACCATAACTACTCCGGACCCAAACCAACTGATCCAACACATCGAAAACAAGATAGCGATACATAAAAAATGCAGAAATAGGGGAAATGGGGTAAATCTCATGGAAAGACCAGTCGGGTCGTTACATCCTCCCCCTCTTAAACAAATGTTCGTCCTCGAACGGGTCTAGAAACATACCTGGAGCCTCGAATAAATGAGGATATCTGTCCCGCATCTCCCACTCGGTCTCCCAGGTGGCATCCTCCACCGGCTGCCCTCTCCACTGAACCTTCACTGAAGCTATATCCTTAGACCTCAGCTTCCTGACCTGACGACCCAAAATAGCCACTGGCTCTACTTCATATGACATATCACCCTCGAGTTGAACCGTGCTGAAGTCCAAAACATGGGAAGGATCACCAACATACTTCCGGAGCATCGAAACATGGAATACTGGATGAATACTCGATAAACTGGGAGGCATAGAAAGCCTATAGGCCACCTCTCCAACCCTTTGAAGTACCTCAAATGGTCCAACGAAGATAATCTCAGAAGCATGCCTAGCCAACTTGGAAAATCTCATCTCGTACTGAGTGACTGATAACTCTCCCTGGCGCAGCTGCTCAAACTACCTACGCTGCTCCTCTCTATGGGACTGAGGAACATACTTATCCAAAAAGAACGTGGAGAACTGCTGCCAGGTAAGAGGTGCTGAACCAACCGGTCTACGCCTCTCGAAAGACTCCCACCAAGTAAAGGCAGCACCCGCAAACTGAAAGGTAACAAACGAGACCCCACTGGTCTCCAGAATACTCGCGGTACGCAGTATCCTCTGGCACCTATCTATAAATCCCTGAGCATCCTCGCCCTCTGTACTGCTGAAAGTCGGAGGCTGAAGTCTGTTGAACTTCTCCAACCTGCGCTGCTCATCCTCAGGCATAGCAGGGACCACATAATCCTGAGCCGGAGCAGCTGGCTGAGCTGGGGCTGCTCCCGGTGCCTGAATACCCTATGCAGCCTGCTCAGGTGTCCGGGCAGCTGGAGTCTGATTGCCTCCCCCAGCCTGAGATATGGTGGCAGAAGAAGACATGGCAACGGCCTGAGCCAAACCGGTGCATACTGACAATATCTGAAACAGGGCCTCCTGAAGACCCGAAATAACCATAGGCACTACTGGTGCCTGAGCCTGTCCCGCTGGGACACCATCGGCGGGAACCTGATCATGATCAATAGGGGGATCCTGAGGTACTGTCCCGGCTGCTGCGCGGACTGGCCCCTACCTCTACCACAGCCTCGACTGCGGCCTCGACCTCTGACTGGTCTAGCCGGTGACTGGTCACTCTGATCGGTATGGCATGTCCTCACCATCTGTGATAGAATGAAACAACGTAAGTTCAGATTTCAAGAATCAATAGATCAGCACGAAAGAGTTCAAGAAAGATAGAATGTTTCCTAAAAGTTCGGCAGCTTCTCGAAGATAAGTACAGACGTCTCCGTACCGATCCGCAAGACTCTACTAAACCTGCTCGTGACCATCGAGTCCTATGTAACCTAGGGCTCTGATACCAAACTGTCACGACCCCAAAACACCAAAATCGCATCAAATTCAAGCCTATGAACTTTGAAACTTCTAATTTTTGCCAACTACTCCGAAACCAACCAAAACACCTCCGATTGACCTGAAATTTTGCAGACATATCCAAAATGACATTACGAACCTGTTCCAACTTTCGGAATTTCATTCCGACCCCGATAGCCTATTTTCCACTGCCAACCAGAAGTCGCCAAAAACTAACTTTCGCCAATTCAAGCCTAATTCTACACCGGACATCACAAAAATATTCTGAACACACTCCTAAGTCCCAAATCACCTAACGAAGCTATTCGAGCCATAAAATCCGCATTCCGAGGTTGTTTACCAATAAGTCAACTCTTAGTTGTCAACTAATAGGCTACTTTAAAAGGCTAAATGCCTAAACTCTCATCATAACTACTCCGGATCCAAACCAACTGATCCAACACATCAAAAACAAGATAGAGATACATAACAAATGCAGAAATAGAAGAAATGGGGTAAATCTCACGGAACAACCGATCAGGTCGTTACACTCGCTTCGCCCACTGCTGCTACGTTCAATTCTGATTTGCTTTGCCTACTTTCAATTCCACGTTTTTGGTTTCTTTCCTTTTCCAAAATCCTATGCTAGACTCTAATATTGTTTTTCTTTTTTCAATTTATTTTCAATCATCAAATCATGAGGTCAAAATATTTTCCATCATCAAATAATCACGAGTCATTTTTATAGTGCATAAAATACACATAAAATCTCTACTTTGCTTCCGATTTCGTCTTAACACACTACACATAAAATAAACTTAATTAAGCACAAATATAATATAATTTAACATTAAAGCCTCAAAATATAAAATAAGTAATGCACTCGAAATATAAAATTATGCCGAACATCAATTTTGGCTATTAGAATTGATTGTTATAGCGAGGGTATATATCATGGTACTTTAATTTATAAGCTTTTGTATTATTCATAGTTTTGTTTGAACTCTTAGTATTTATTTCAATACTTTATTTAACCTTAAATTTTATGATTATAAGTTTTATATTTTATTTTTATATTATTTTGCTAATTAAATTAATATATTTAAAGAATCATACGCCCCTTGTCTATCGTCCAAACCTATATATATATATTATGCTCAATTTTTTATTGTCTATTAGAAAAAAAGTGTTATTTTCTTGGTCGGTTCTTCTTTGCTAGGTCTTTGAAAAATAAAGGAAACAAAGGTCTTTGAAATCACACTATCCCACTTTCACTGTTGGATTCAGATAGTCTCTGAAGAAGGAAATTCTCATTTGGCTTGAGATACTATGTAACAACCAATAACCCCTTGTCTTATGTTTTAGCGTTATATTTTGAGACTTTTCATAGGTTACTGTGCTATTTTGAGGCTTGTTGGTGTTTACCTAGAAATTTGGATAACAATTAAACTCATATTATGATTTTAAGGATATGTGATTTCACTCAATACCAATTGACAAACGCGCAAGTAAATGATAGAATTAAAATAGATTTGAATTAAACTAGTATGCAAACTGAGCCTCGACCTTGAATTAAGGTACTCTCGAGGTGATAACAATATAAGAATAATTAAGACAAAATAACTCATATGAGCAATAGCGAGCAAGAAAGAAAGAGTTGTATAACTTTTTCTCAGTAATTAATCCCCCTTACAAATGATTGGAACTCCTCTTTATATAGTAGAGGAATCCTAATTATGGTATATCTCTAATTACAGAAGGAAATCGTATAAACAACTAATTAACCGCTTCTGATTTGATATGTTCCGAGATTCACGTCACGATCCTCGACCAATCACGTATATCTCGCTCTTTCTGTTATTAATCTATCCCCGATGTTACTCGAAGTCTATCTACCTTGGCTTCGATTGATACCGACCTCGATCTCGAACTCAGTGCTTCTACTCTTCGATGCAATGTCTTAGCATCGACCAAATAGAGAAATTGGGTGGCCCCAATTTCTACCGTATACAGATAGTCCCCTCGTTTCTTGGAATATAATGATAAGAAATGAACTGAGCCTTCGATTTTTCTCTGACCTCGATAGACAATGATGTCATCCTCGTGACGTAAGCGATGGAAGTGACTGAAACGTCCCGTCGGTGCAGTTCCCCAAACCATTAATGAGCGTCAGTTGGCGGTCGGCCACTAGTGTCGTTGAACCGTCACCGTAAATCCATAAATAGGATTTCCTTTCGTTGAATTAAACTTTACTTTCATCTTCATCTGTTTTCTAAGCACTCATCTCTCCGAAGCTCTCTCTTTTATTATTCCTTAGGTCATCACCGCTAGTTTCGAACAACCAAACCCTACTACTTTCCTCTTTCTTCAACCCATATAATGAGGAGTGTGCTCCCAGCCCGTGCGTTCTTAAATCTGACTTTAAAATCGAGAACCCTTCATCATTCCCTGGTCGATGTGAACACGTATCGATGTATATCTGCTCGATAACCGTGGGATATCTCGAGAATAGCAAAAGGGATTGCAACTGGGGGGACAAAGTTGTAGAGATCCCTTCTCCTGAAGAAAGCATTACAGCCCACGTGAAAGGGTATCTAAGCGTTTACACTTATCCTTTCACGTTGGGCCCCCTCGATCCAGTCATAATTGACTTCTGTCGTCAATATCAGGTGACTCTAGGCCAAATACATCCTTCCTTTTGGCGTATTGTGATCATGCTTCGGTTCTTCACCAATAAAGCCGAGGGCTGCTGTTCACCCTCGACCACCTTATCCAATTATACAGCCCCCGTATCTTTCAGGGATTAATCAAGCTACAACGTCGAGCGGCCAAGGCTCTGTTCTCGAGCATCGATGAGGACAAAGACCGAGGGTGGATGGGTCAGTTTGTTCGGGTGAGGACCTGTGATCTTATCCTGAAGGAGAAAATAAGATTCCCCGAAAGATAGAACCCAAAGCGTAAGTAGCACTCTACTAGTTGGTTTTCATGTAATGTTTCATTTTCTGCTTCATTTAATCACTTCTTTCGTTATACAGCAGTTTATTGGATGCCTCGAGCTTTCCTTGACCTCGAGAACTGGGTACGAAGGCTGGCTTCGACTTCTTCCTACGCTGAGCCCTGTTGGCGCGACTTGGCAAAAAGCCGATGGGAAGCAAAGAACCATGGTAAGTTTCCCTTTTCTCATTTCTGAGGAATTGGTTATATTTCTTTTACTTACTTAGTCCTTTCTTGTGCAGGCCTGAACAAAGATGCAGTCTTGAGGCCTCCGAGTAGTGAGGAAGAGGCTATGGCCCCGACTCCGAAGCGGGGGAAGGACAATAAGAGGAAAGGGACCTCGACACCCGAGGATAAAAAACCCAGAAAGAGAGCTGCTAGGAAACCAAAGGGGGAAGTTATCCCTATGACTTTGTAGTCAGTCCAAAGGCTAAGGGAAGAAGAAGAAGATGAAGTTGAAGGCGGTGACTCGACGCTAGTGACCCGAGTGAGGAAGACCGTCGAAACCACCAAGGCCACTAAATCGGTGGCGGTTGATGAGGCTCTGCCTCGTGATGAAGAAGTTTTCGGGAAAAGTCCCTGAATCATCTGAGGTCGAGGCTTTTCCTCGCCAAAAAACAAACATAACGGAAGGGGCTAGTGTCAAAACCCCTAGAGCCGAACAGAGCGCCCCGAGTGACTCGCTTGGGGCAGTGACAACAGGTCATTCACCATATTTACCTGCCTTTTCCGAAGAGGCCATAAGGGATGCACGAGCCATAAGGAATTCTTTGGCTCTTCGGTGCATACCTTTGGCACTTATCGCATTTTCGAACGAATTCTTTAGTGTCTTTTCCATATTGGCCCAATAGTATCCTACTCTGATGACCTTGTCAACTAGTGATTCGACACTGGAGTGGTTCCACCAAGTACCCTCGTGAACTTCTCGAACATAATTGGTGTCCCCTGGCCCCAAGCATACTGCCAATGGTCCATCGAACGTCCTCATGTATAATGTTCCATCTTCAGCCAATATGAATCGGGCAGCTTTTGTTCATAGAGTCCTTGAATCCTTAAGGTCCGATGGGAGCTTTCCATTTTTCAAATACTCAATATATTTATTCCTCCAATCCCAGGTTAGGCTCGTGGAGTTTATTTCGGCATGGCCTTCTTCGATCACTGATTTCGAGAGTTGTACGATAGTCCCCGAGCTGATTTCGTCATCTTCGACTGATGATCCCAGATTTGCAAGGACATCGGCCTCACTGTTTTGCTCTCGAGGTACATGCTGCAAAGTCCATTCTTTAAAACTATGTAACGTTACATGTAATTCTGTTGACTTGGTTTACCACCAGTAAGGAGTCACATTTGGCCTCGATGATTTCCGCTCCTAAGATTTTTGCCAGTTCGAGACCTGCAATCATGTCCTCGTACTCGGCCTCATTGTTAGTCAATTTAGCAGTTTTGATAGATTGCCTAATTATATTGCTCGTGGGCGGCCTCAAAATGATGCGTAGCCCAGACCCTTTCACATTCGAAGCGCCGTCCGTGAAAAGGGTCCACACCCCCTATGATGTACCCGACTTTATCAAAAGTTCTTTTTCGACTTCAGGTATGAGGGATGGCGTGAGGACGACCACGAAGTCTGCTAAAATTTGAGACTTGATGGTTGTTCAGGGTAGATACTCGATATCATACCCACTAAGTTCAACGGCCCATTTGGCCAATCGGCCCGATAGCTCGGGCTTATGTAAAACATTACGAAGAGGATAAGTGGTCATCACATATATTAGGTGACATTGAAAATACAGTTTTAATTTCCTAGAGGCACTTATTAAAGCAAGTGCTAATTTTTCTAAGTACGGGTACCGGGTTTCGGCCTCGCCGAAAGTTCGACTAACATAATAAACGAGAAATTGTGTACCTTGTTCTTCTCGGACTAGGACACCACTTACCGCGACTTCCGGGACCGCTAAGTATAAGTAGAGCTTTTCATCTGCCTTTGGAGTATGAAGCAATGGTGGACTCGAGAGGTACCGTTTTAACTCTTGTAACGCCTGCTGGAACTCTAGGGTCCAGGCGAAATTGTTCTTCTTTTTGAGTAGTGAGAAGAACCTATGACTTCGATCTGACGATCTCGAGATGAATCAGCCTAAGGCGGCTATCCGACCTGTCAACCTTTGTACGACTTTAACGCTATCCACGACTGCGATGTCTTCGACAGCCTTGATTTTATCGGGGTTGATCTGATTCCCCGATTTGATACCATCAAGTTGAGGAACTTTCCTGAACCAACCCTGAAAGCACATTTCTCGGGGTTGAGCTTCATGTTGTATTTTCTCAATATCTTGAAGGTTTCCTGCAAATGTTTCAAATGGTCCTCTATGCGCAGGGACTTAACTAGCATATCATCAATATATAATTCCATTGACTTACCTACTTGTTCCTCGAACATCTTATTTACTAGGCGTTGGTAGGTAGCATCAGCATTTTTTATCCCAAAAGGCATTAGCAATATGTGACATACTTAGTGATAAATGAAGTTTTTTCCTGATCCTTCGGGTTCATTTGAATTTTATTGTACCTGGAGTAGGCGTCGAGAAAACTAAAGATCTCATGGCCGTCATTGGCGTCGATCATGCGATCGATGTTAGGCAGAGGAAAAGAGTCTTTGGGGCATCCCTTGTTTAAATCTTTATAATCTACACACATTCTAAGTTTGTTCCCTTTTTTAGGGACTACAACTACGTTCGCTAACCACTTAGGATATTTTACCTCCCGAATGGATTCTATTTTGAGAAGTTTAGTTACCTCGTCCTTGATGAATGCATGTTTTACCTCGGATTAGGGCCTTATCTATTGTTTCACTGGTCTGAACTTCGGGTTTTGACTCAATCGATGTGTTGTTATGTCTGGGGGGGATCCCTGTCATATCTAAGTGGGACCAAGCAAAACAATCCATGTTATCAATAATAAATTTATTGAGTTTTTTTCTTGAGTTCGGGAGTTAACCCCATTCCCAAGTATACCTTTCGATCAGGCAGGTACTCGATCAGTATGACCTTCTCCAGCTCCTCGACTGTCGATTTGGTGGCATCAGAATCTTAGGGAATAACAAAGGATCGAGGGATCCAATAATCGTAATCTTCTTCTTCCATTCCCTGTTTTTTCGATTCAATCGAGGCTGGTGGCTGTGGTTGCTATTTGGCTTCCTTCTTTCCTTTGACCTCCGATCCCTTTGTTGCCGAAAGTGACAATATTGGTATTATATCATCGACAACAAACATTTCCTTTACAGCATGCTGCTCCTCATATACCGTTTTCACCCCGTCCGGTGTTGGGAATTTCATAATCTGGTGGAGAGTCGAGGGGACTGCCCTTATATTGTGAATCCAGGGCCTCCCGAGTAGGGCGTTGTATCTCATGTCGCCATCAATTACATGGAACTTAGTTTCTTGAATAGTTCCAGCCACGTTCACCGGTAGAATTATCTCTCCTTTAGTTGTTTCGCTGGCCATGTTGAAACCATTCAGGACCCAAGCTGCGGGTACGATTCGATCTTGCAGGCCGAGTTACTCCGCGACCCTCAATCAGATGATGTTTTTCGAGCTACCTGGATCCACTTAAACACGCTTAACTAGAATTTTATTCATAAAGATAGAAATTACCAGAGTGTCATTGTGGGGTTGGGAAACTCCTTCTGCTTCCTCGTCGTTTAACGATACAGTGCCTTTTGGCACATAATCTCGGGTCTATTTTTCCCTAGAAATTGATACTTTGGTGCGCTTGAACACGGGCCTTTGTGGGATATCGACCCTGCCGATGATCATATGTATCACATGCTGCGGATCCTCCTGTTCGTTTCTCTGTTGGCGTCCCTTTCTCTGAAATGATTCTTGGCTCGATCACTTAAGAACTCTCGAAAGTGACCCTCGTTGAATGGACGGGCTACCTCATCTCTCAGTTTTGTACAATATTTAGTTTTGTGGCCATGTGTGCCATGATACTTACATATCAGATTGGGATTTCTTTGGGAAGGATCGGTCTGTATGGGCCTAGGCCATCTAGTATCTTTGATTCTTCCAATTGTCGATACAATACCTGATGCATAGATGTTAAATTTATACTCCGATAATCGAGGTGCCTCTGTGGGATCGGCGTGCTTATCAAAACCACTTTTGCTCATAAGTCCCCAAGAACTCTGTCTTCGATCACGTCTTCAATCGTTTCGGGTAAAAGTGCATCAGGGACCGCCGTTCCTGCGATATATGATATATGGTTGATATCGGTCTTTGTTCGACCGAGGTTCCCTATCGATATCTCTCTGATTCCTGGCTACAAACCTATTCGGATATACAAAATCGGAAGGGGTTCCTAATTGGTCATCTTCAACTATGATCTTCGATTGGTACCGATTATGCACATCGGCCCAGGTCACCGCCAGACATTCGATCAAGCTTTGCTTCAGTTGACGTGATGCTATCGAACTTCGTTCTTTCAACCCCTGAGTGAAGGCTTGAACAAACCAATCATCTGTGGCTAGTGGCAACTCCATGCGTTCCATTTGGAACCGAGATACGAACTCCCTAAGCATTTCATTATCCTTCTATTTTACTTTGAAAAGGTATGATTTCCTCGTCCGACCTTTATGGCCTCAGAATGTTCCTTTACGAAAGTATCCGCAAGCATGGCGAATGAGTCAATGGAATTTGGTGGTATATTATGGTACCAAATCATTTCCCCCTTCGATAGAGTCTCCCCGAACTTTTTCAATAAAACAGATTAGATCTCATCATCTTCCAAATCGTTACCTTTGATGGCACATGTATAGGAGGTGACATGCTCGTTGGGATCAGTGGTCCCATTGTACTTGGCGATATCTGTCATACGAAAACTTCTTGGGAATAGGCTTTGGAGCCGCACTTGGAGGGAACGACTTCTGTAAAAATTTCTTCGAATCCATCCCTTTCCAAATTGGAGGTGCCTCTGGTATCTGATCAACTCGGGAGTTGTACGTTTCCACTTTCTTATCATTTGCCTCAATTTTATTCTCTCCCGATTCGATTCGTTTGGTGAGCTCCTCGAGCATCTTGATTATTGCGGGTTCAGTCCCCGATTCATTAGTATTCGACCTTTCTGGTACTGGTTTGGTATGGCGGGCAGTATCCGGTTTGACCCCTCTCGGCGTTCGATGTTGATACTGTAGTTGTGCAATAGCGGCTTGTTGAGCCTGTAGCATCTCGAATATCACTTGGAGATTGACTCCTTGATAAGTCAGGATTTTAGCCTATTATTTGCTCTCTTTTACTTAGGTTTTGGGTTAAAAATGCGTAAAGGTATTCCCAAAAACTAACTTAATGTGCTTGCTTGCAGGGTTTGGTCAAAATGAGGCAAAGAAGCCATAATCAACTCAAGAAGGAGTCAAACTTGCACAAATCAAGGCTGGGAACTGAGCGCTGAGAGCGGTAGAAATACGCGGCCGCGTAAGGACCACCGCTGAGACGGCCACAAATATGCGATCCGCGAAAGTGAGATTCAGAGAGGCTGTTTTAGGGCACAAGATTGACCGCTGACCGCGAAAGAAAAGCGCGGCCGCAGAATATCTAGCGCGGCCATGATGGTATTTTCACTGAGAGCGTACTTCGAGGTTCAGAGTCCCTGCAAGTTAAGCTTAACTGAAGGACGAGGCCAGCGCCCAAATTACGTGGTCGCAAATTAAGCTCACGTGGACATGGTAGATTTTTCGTTGTCCGCGAAACAAGTCCCAGCCTAGGTTCAAATATGAAGAAACGCGGACCACGCTCACTATTACTCGGTCGCAAAAGCCCAAGCGCGGACGCAGTCAGAATTACGCGTCTGAACCCTCCGAAGGGGCATTTTTGTCCGAAAATTTCAGCTTAGTATAAATAGACCTTTTTGACAATTTTAGGTAAAGTTTTGTTTAGCATAGCACGTGAACAACAGTTTTTACCTTTTTTTGACAATTTTGTAGTAGATTTCTCTTCAAACTTTAGATTGTAATCTTCTACTTTAATATTATGGTTCATATTTCATCTTCATCTTTGATTTCTGCTGATATTATGAGTAGCTAGACCCCATAGCTAGGGTTGTGACCCAACCCTAGTGTGGGTGTTTAATGGGTCTTGAATTTTAGGGCTTAATTGTTTATGGGTTAGAGATGTTTAGCTTAATTCATGCTTGAATTGTAGAATTGGTGGTTACAAACATCAATTCGTGTCTTTATGACTTAGGCTCTTCTTGAGAAAGAGGGACTAAGTCTAGAAAAATTAGGCTAACAAGGAATTGAGGTGAATTCAAATGATTGATAGCCCCAATTAAAGGGTTAAACCTGGAGATAGTAATACCTGACTTGATCCAATATCACTTGCATTGCATGAACACCCATTGGACTTGAGAAAGCCAAATTGGGTAAAGTCACTCAAACTACCGAGAGGTATAGAACGAGCCCTTATATGTGATTTTTGTATCATGACCCCAATTAAAACAAGCTTGCCCTAGACTCTAGATACCCGTTAGATATCCACCAAGGTGGAAGTTACTACCCTAATGCCTTTTAAACAACTGAAAACTTTCACCAAAAATATCGTACTTAGTTTACTCTTAGCATACAATAGTATAAAATTAGAATAGAATAAATCACAACAATGTTTGGAAGTACAATTAGGAACAACACATGCCTCCATGTGGAAATCGATCCCGGCCTTGTTGGGTAAAACTGCATCGACCATCCTCGCTACTCTATAGTGGTGTAGGTTTGGCACCGATCAATCTTTGGTGCCGTTGCGGGGGAGTTAGGAGGTTTTAGCTATCTTTCTAACTATTTGTGTGTTTTGTTTTTCTTTCCTTCCGTTTTTCTAACTTTTATGTGTCAATTTCTTTAGGTACCAAATGGCTCATAATGATGCTCTCGGAAATCTTCCTCTGGGGGAGGAGGTAGATGACAATGATGCAGATGAGGTTAATCTAGAACCTCAAAACCAAAGAAGAGGCCAACAACCTAATGAAAATGCACCAAACCCTCCCCCAGCTCCTCCAAGGGCAGCACACCGGGTGCTACCCAATCAAGGCTACATAAGTGCAATTGTGCCGCCCCGGACTCCGGTGGGCAATTTCCAAAATTGCAAATGTCATGCTGACCCTATTGGAGCAAAGGGGTTTCTTCACCGGCGCTCCCCATCATAATGCATATAAACATCTAAAGGGTTTTGTAGACACATGTTGGGGGAGCAAGTAGACAGACTTGTCAGAGGATGCTCTGAGATTCAGACTTTTCCCCTTTTCACTTAGAGGGAAAGCTTTAGATTGGCTCGAGAGGCTACCCAACCATTCCATTACCACTTGGGGTGAGTTGGCGGATAAGTTCATAGCCAAGTTTTTCTCACCGGGTCATATGGCAGTATTGAGGGATGAAATCTTAGCCTTTAAACAGGAACCTACTGAACCCCTACATGAAATCTGGGATAGATACCGGACTATGGGCAAGGAATGCCCCAACAATGACATGACTGAAGCAATGATCCAACATACATTCTATAGGGGTATTAATACGACTAATCAGTGTGTGGTGAATCAGCTAGCTGGGGGGAATTTCATGAAAGTGCCTTATGTCGAAGCATGTGACATACTTAATGAGATGGCTGACACATCCTTAGCTTTGCAGAGTCAGGAAAATGCTCCTCAGGGTGATCCTAATGTCATCCATCTTCACAAGGAACTTCATGACCATGGACAAGCCATAGAGGGCACCACTATGGATCAGTTAGCAAAGGCTCAGCTTCAGCAAGTTCAGGGGCCAACGCAAGTAAACGCCATGGAAGGGGTGAATCAAATGGTCAACAAGAGGAGACAACATGGCCAACAAGTGCAAAACAATCAAGAATAGTATGAACAAAGTGGCAGTGGTTACAATCAAGACGATTCTTATGATTATCAAAATGAGGAAGTCTTATAACCCAATAACTACCAATGTCAACGGAGCAATGCTTCAACTCAACAATGGAGATCGCAAGGGAATAATCAAAATTGGGGCAACCAAGGCCAAGGGAATTGGAACAATGGTAACAACAACAATCCGAATGGGGGGAACACTAATAACAATTGGGGAGGCAATGGAAACCAATGGGGTTGGAATAATAATAACAACCAAGGCAACCAAAGGTCGGGCTTTCAAAGAACCCCGATGTACCAACAACCTAACAATCCTCCTCTGTATCAGTCTCAAGGTAAAAGTTCTTCAAACAATAAGATGAGGCGAATAGAGAGCATGTTTAAACAAATGATGGAAAGGAATGTCGACTCTGATGCCCAAATAGCTTCCCATACCACTTCAATCCGCAACTTGCAAGTAAAAATGGGTCAAATTTCTCAAGCATTGAATACTCACCCTAAGGGGGCACTAACAAGTGATACGGTAGTAAACCCGAAGGGAGGGAAAAATACAGGTCATGCTATGGCGGTGACCACAAGAAGCGGCAGAGGTGGAGATGCAAGTTCCTCTAATCCAAAGAAGATTGTGAGTGATGATGTTGTGTTGAAAAGAGATGAGGAGATTCAAGCCAATGATGAGAATGTGAATGATGAAGTGAGGATCGAAACTGATGAGAACATGGAGAAGACTCAGAATGATGTGAACCCGTCTAGGGATCACGTGATAGACATACCGGAACCGGTAGTGCCCAAAGCCAAGGTCCTTTGCCAAGGCCTCCTCTAACGTATCCTCAAAGGCTTGCAAACCAGAATAATGAAAATCAATTCAAGAAGTTTATAGAGATGATGAAAAGTTTGTCGATCAATGTGCCCTTGGTGGAAGCTCTAGAACAAATGCTGGGATATGCCAAGTTCATGAAGGACTTGATAACCAGGAAAAGATCTATGAATTGTGAGACCATCAAAATGACTCATCAAGTGAGTGCCATTGTGCACTCGATGGCTCCAAAACTTAAAGATCCCGGTGCCTTCACAATTCCATGCACCATTGGTAGTGTTGACTTCGCAAAAGCCTTGTGTGATTTGGGAGCAAGTATTAATTTGATGCCATATTCCATATTTTTTGACACTAGGTATTAGGTAACCGAGAGCTACTTCTATGAGATTGCAAATGGTGGATAGAACAATGAAAAGGCCACTTGGTATTATTGATGATGTTCTCGTCAGGGTCGACAAGTTTATTTTGCCCGCTGATTTTGTGATTCTTGACTGTGAAGTCAACTATGAGGTGCCTATAATATTGGGGAGACATTTCCTAGCAACAGGGAAGGCGTTGGTTGATGTGGAAACGGGAGAGCTCACCTTCAGGGTGGGCGATGAAAAAGTTGTATTCCACGTGTGCAAATTGATGAGGCAACCAAATAGTAATGAAGTTTGCTCTTTTGTGGATCTTGTGGCGGAGGTGATAGTTGATGATACGAGTGCCATGATCAATGTGGAAGACCCTATGGAAGCTGTGTTGTTAAACCATGAGGATGATAAAAGGGAAGGTTTGATTGAAAGTTCAAATGCCTTGAAAGGAATGGGTTCTCATTCGTATAGGCCCGTAAAACTTTCTTTGGACTTAGAAAATCGGAAGAATCCACTGACAAAGCCCTCGATCGAGGAGCCACCAACATTGGAGTTGAAGCCTCTACCTTCGCACCTCAGGTATGAATTCTTAGGCCCTTCTTCTACATTACTTGTTCTTCTCTCTGCTTGCTTAACTAAAGTGCAGGTAAATTCCACCCTCAAGGTGCTTCAAAGAAGGAAAAAGGCAATTAGATGGACTCCAGCTAACATTCGGGGTATTAGCCCCGCCTTTTGCATGCATAAAACTATACCAGAAGATGATGCCAAACCCTCTGTGGAACATCAAAGGAGGTTGAACGAGGCTATTTAAAAGGTCGTCAAGAAGCAAATTATCAAGTGGCTAGATACAGGGGTGGTGTACCCCATTTCGGATATTTCATGGACTTCGCCGGTACAATGTGTGCCGAAGAAGGGGGTATGACTGTGATCAAGAATGATAGAAATGAATTAATCCCTACCAGGACTGTGGCCGGATGGAGGGTATGCATGGACTACCGAAAGCTGAACAAGGTGACCCGCAAAGATCGTTTTCCATTGCCCTTTCTTGATCAAATGTTGGACAGACTTGCCGGGCGGGCCTACTATTGCTTTTTGGATGGGTACTCAGGGTACAACCAGATTCTCATTACACCGGAAGACCAAGAGAAAACTACCTTCACATATCCGTACGGAACATTTGCATTCTCACGGATGCCATTTGGTTTGTGTAATGCACCGACTACCTTTCAGCGGTGTATGATGGCTATATTTACGGACATGGTGGAGGACTTCCTCGAAGTGTTCATAGATGATTTTAGTGTTGTGAGTGACTCATTTGACGAATTCTTAGTCAATCTTGACAAACTGTTGGCCCGATGTGAAGAGACAAATCTAGTGCTTAATTGGGAAAAATTCCACTTTATGGTCGAGGAGGGCATTGTCCTCGGCCATAAGATTTTAAAGAACGGTATCGAAGTGGACAAGGCAAAGATTGAAGTGATTTCAAAGCTCCCTCCTCCTACTTCCGTCAAGGGGGTTAGGATCTTTCTTGGGCATGCGGGTTTCTATCGAAGGTTCATCCAAGATTTCTCAAAAGTGGTGAACCCCTTGTGCAAGCTGCTAGAAAAGGATGCAAAGTTTGTGTTCAATGAAGAATACATGAAAGTTTTTGAGCTTATCAAGTATAAATTGACAACCACTCCCATCATTACCGGTTCCAATTGGAGCTTACCATTTGAGCTCATGTGCGATGCTAGTGACGTTGCGATAGGAGCGGTTTTGGGGCAAAGGATAAACAAGATATTTCATCCGGTTTATTATGCAAGAAAAATGATGAATGACGCCCAAGTCAATTATACGGTGATGGAGAAAGAGTTTCTAGCCATTGTGTTCGCCATGGAAAATTTCAGGCCATATCTCATGGGTGCCAAAGTGATTGTTCACATCGATCACGCGGCACTCCGTTACTTGATGACCAAAAAGGACTCAAAAGCTAGGTTCATGAGATGGGTTCTTCTGCTTCAAGAGTTTGACCTAGAAATAATTCATAGAAAAGGAAGTAAAAATCAAGTGGCAGACCACTTGTCTCGCTTAGAAGAGGAGGGGAGGCCCCACGATAGCCTCGAAATTACTGATTCTTTTCCGGATGAACAACTCCTTTCTGTGTCTTTGAATGGTATGCCTTGGTTTACCGATGTGGCTAATTTTCTTGTGACATGCATTGTCCCGAGTGAGCTCTCTTCAAACCAAATGAATAAGCTTAAACGGGACAACTTGGATTATTATTGGGACGCTATATTTGTTCAAGAATTTCAATGATGGTGTGATCCCGAGATGTGTTCCGGAAGAGGAGAAAATGAGTATTCTTGATGTTTGTCATTCCTCGCCCTACAGTGGTCATCATGGTGGGGCGAGAACTTATTCCAAGGTTCTTTGCTGTGGATTTTATTGGCCAACCCTGTATAAAGATGCAAGTGAACTTGTTAAAAGATGTGATGAGTGCCAAAGAGCTGGTGGAATTTCCAAGAAGGATGAAATGCCTCTCACCACTATTCTTGAGATTGACATTTTTGACGTTTGGGGCATAGACTTCATGGGCCCTTTTGTGAGTTCGTGTGGTAAAACTTACATTTTGGTTGCTGTTGATTATGTATCCAAGTGGGCTGAAGTGGTGGCTTTTCCCAACAATGAAGCAATGAGTGTGGTGGCATTCTTAAAGAAAAACATCTTCACAAGGTTTGGCGCTCCTCGGGTAATCATCAGTGATGGGGGTTCTCATTTCTGCAATAAGGCCTTCGACACTTTAGTTTCCAAGTATTGTGTCAATCATAAGGTGTCAACCCCTTATCATCCCCAGGCTAGTGGACAAGTTGAGGTCTCAAACAGGGAGATAAATAACATATTATCAAAAGTTGTCAATGCAAATAGAACGGATTGGTCAAGGAAACTTCACGATGCTTTGTGGGCTTATAGAACTGCGTGCAAGACTCCAATCGATATGTCTTCGTACCGATTTGTATTTGGGAAAGCGTGCCATTTGCCGATTGAATTAGAGCATAAAGCCATGTGGGCGCTGAAGAGGTTAAATCTTGAGTGGGATGTTGCAGCCAATCTCCGGGTGGAGCAACTCAATGAACTAGATGAGTTCTGGTTTCATGCCTATTCCAGCTCGTCCTTGTATAAGGACAAAATGAAGTACTTGCACGATAAATATGCCCGGAACAAGGAATTCAAGGAGGGTTATTTGGTTCTTCTCTTAAACTCCCGGTTACGACTATTTCTGGGAAAGCTCAAGTCAAAATGGAGTTGCCCTTTTGAGGTGGTGCACGTGACTCCGTTTGGTGCTCTTGATTTGAAAAACAAAAATGGTGAAATCTTCAGAGTTAATGGGCACCGAGTAAAGCATTACCTGGGAAAGTTTGATGACAACTATGTGGTGGCCTTGATCAATTTCCAATGATGATGGTAACATGCGTCGTGCCGCGACATTATATCAGGCGCTTCTTGGGAGGCAACCCATGTGTTTTTCTTTCTTTTTGATCTTCTTCTTATATTAGGCTTTGTTTAAACTAATTGGTTGTAAAGTTTGTGCAGGAATTGTTTGTGTAGTGAAGGACTTTGACTGGAAAAATTTGCCTAAGTGTTGGGATTTACGCGGACAGCGCTTAGAATTTCGCGGTCAGCGGGAGCTTTTGGCGGGGGCGCTATTTGTCAGCGGACGTGGACTTGAAAAGTCCAGAATATCAACTCTATGAAGTTGTATTCGCGTTCGCGTTCATCATTTCGCGGTCCGCGTTGATCTTACGCGGCCGTTATTCCTCTCTCAGGTGACTAGCTTCTGCAAAGACTTGTTGAAAGGTAAAAAGTGCGGACCACGGAGGAATTCCACGGACCGCGCTCAGGTAAGTCGGTGGGTCACCATTTTGTGGGTATAAATAGAACGTCCTTAGCACTGTTACTCTTTTCAACCCTCGAACTCTCAGAGCAATTAGACCACTGTTCACCCTCTTCTGGTTTGAACTTCAAATCTCATATCATTAATCAAGAATAGTTTTCCACTACAAATCTCACAACTGATATGCTCAAATTTTGGTAGTAATTTTATTTCTTTTCTTTTCTTTTCTTTTCTTTTAGTTCTACTTTTTCTTTTTAGTTAGGGTTGATACATGCCAAAATAAAAAATGATGCATAATTGAGGCTTAATTCAATATGGGTAATTGATTTTCATGCCTAATGGGGGATAAAGGTTGTTAACTATGCCAGTTAATTGCCTAAATTTTTGCGCTAAGTGAAAACCTAGGTCGTAATTAGTTCTTCAATGCCAGTGTGAATTGAATTTCGCGGATCGCGCTCCAAATTATGCGGTCTGCGTTCATGCTTTTGTGAGATTTGTATATGCTTATAAGTTCGCGGACGCGAAGATTTTTCCGTGGTCCGCGGTTAACTTTTCGCGGCCGCGTCCATAATTTTGCGGACCGGGTTGTTGAGCTTCAGAGAGTTAACAAATTGGGTCCGCGGCCGCGTTCATTTTTACGCAGACCGCGTTGGAAGTTTCACGGTCGCGCCCATTATTTCGTGGTCAGCGTAAACCAAGCTTCAGAGACTGGGTAGTCTGATTCTCACTCTTCCGCGGCCGCAGCCCTTTTTACGCAGACCGCGATTGCCTGTCCGCGGCCGCACCTGTCTTTTCGCTGACAACGGACCCCTACTTTGAGAAACACTGTAATCATTTCATTTGCTTTCCTTTGATGCTTCATTTAACAACAACGCTAATGCTCTTTCACTGATTATGTATGCAGATAATGGTGCGATCTCGTGGTGGTTATGAAAAATCACAAGGGAGGGGAGAATCATCCCGAGGCCGGGGTAGAGGGAAACAGACTGCACCCTTAGCACATCAAAGGGTCATTGGCAAGAAGCAAACCCTTAGACCACTTACTCCCAAATCATCTGATACTAGTGATTACCTCCCATCCCGGGAGATTTCTGAAGGGGAAGCTGCACAACCTCAACAAGATGCCCACTCACAACCCTACCGCCTCGTCAATGAATCTACCTCCTCGTCTGAGTCGTTTGATGGCTTAGAAGGAAGTAGTGAGACGTCAGCACCATCTTCCCCACCTGCTGCTACGTCAGGCTCAACAACTACTCCTATTGATCTTGATGATGAAGAAGAGATTCCGGATGACGGGAGAGGAGGTGATACCCATGTGGAGGGGTTATCTTGGTCAAGGAAGCCTGCAATATGGGAAGATAGGTTCGTGAGTGAGAAGGCCTACCACAAATTTCGGGAATGGTGGCCACAAAGCTATCTCACTCTCGAGCGGCAATTTATAGAAAATGACCTTCTCCCTCACAATCCTAATATAAAGAGACAATTTGATGAAAGTGTGGGGTGGAAATACTTCACTAGCATGCTTCCAGATGCAAATGAGTACTTAGTCAAGGAGTTCTACACCAACGTTTCCCACATCAAAAAAGGCACATATGTGACTAAGGTACGAAACCGGAAGGTCCAGTTTGATGGAAAGACATTAAATGAATATGTCAGGTTTGATGATGTGGACGTAGCTCTATACATACAGATGTTGGAATTAGATGAAGCTGCCTGGCCGTGGCTAGCAGAGGTGATAGCCATCCTAGGGACAACACCGACATGGCTTACACCTGGAGTCTCAATTGACAGTAACACCCTTAGTTTTGAAGCCAAAGGGTGGTGCACCTTCGTTTGCAACCGCCTTGATCCGTCCCAGCATGAAAGTGACATTCCAGTCTCCAGGGTGATTCTCATAGATTCTATCATGTCGGGGTATCCATTAAATATGGGGAACCTCATGGCCCAGAACATATCCAAGGCAACCGGGAAGGAAGAAAGATCTTACCCTTACCCCAATTTCATCACTATGTACCTACAGGATCAGGGGGTTGAGGGGAGAAACTTTGACACGAAGATAAAGCCAAAGAGGCCGTTTTCCCGGTATAGCCTTCAGGGAGCAGACAACGCCAAGTCCAAAGAAAAAAAAAACCACTATTACCTCTGGCCAGTTTGAAGAGCCAAGGGTAGTGACCACTGGGTCCGAGCCTTCCACATCTGAAGGTTCTTCTGCTGCTATGCCACTTCCACCATCCGGGCCATCTGCCTCTGCCCCATTATCTGTGCCTTCCTCCTAAACTTACTCTCAGACTGCACTGCGGGTTAATCAGACTCTATCCAGTATCAACAACTGGATGTAGGTAGCTACATCAAAGCTATCTGCCTTATCCAGTGCAGTCGCAGCACATGTAGCTCCAGCACAGCTTCAGATGCCTCAATCAGTGGAGGATTCATTGAAGGAGCTTCTGGCCAACCAAAAGGAGCTCTTGGAAAACCCAAAGAAAATCAAGGAGACATTGGATACTCATGCCAAGGTGATCAAAGAGCTGAGCAAACAGGTCAGAAAGATGAAGAAGACTCAAGCTTCAAAGGAGTCGGTGGAGAAGCTGAAGAAGGAGGTAGAGAAGCTCACTTCGGCCAGAGACCTCCCACTTGATTTACTTATGGAGGAGACGCCCCTGTAGCACAGACAACACATGCATCAGAGCAGGAGGCTGACAGAGAGCCAGTGAGAAGATTTGTGGTGCCCCAATCAGAGGACTTGGACATACAGTTGGAGGACCCTGATGGAGCTGATGAGCCTGTGCAGTCCGGGGACCCGACTAGTGTGCCTGACCCCATGTAGACAGAGACCAAATATGCAGTTTTCTTTACTCTCTATCCCTTCCCTAATCTTATTTTTGCTTTTAGCATTGAGGACAATGCTATCTTTTATTTTGGGGGGGGGGGGTGGTCTTATTTTGATTTGATAACTGGAATGTAATAATTCTGATACTATTTTCCTTTATTTTTACTTATCGTTATTTTTTCACTTTTGGTCTGTATATAACTTTACCATTCCATGTATATATTCATTTTACTTCCCTTAGTTTATTTTATAACTTCTTTTGTATTTTTCCTTAATAACTTAGCTTCTTATTTCCTTTAGTAGCTTCTTTTAACATTTTCGTGATCAATAAGCCTTTGGTTTTCTTAATGCCAGGGTTCTTTCCAAAGGTAGATGTTGTGTGAACCGAGTGGCTCTTCCCCACGATAAATGGCGTGACAACCTTCTTAAGAGATTGAGTCTGTTTTTCATTTTGCTTTGATATATAGTAGTGATGAATAAAAATGGCTCAAGTAGGCTTCACTTAGTACTAACACATTTACCTTCGACCTCATGGTTAGAGACAAGTTGATTGACAAAGAATAGCTCTAGTTGTGACCTTTAGACTCTTGAGTTGACTAAAACTATCATCAAGTGGTTTGTTTGAGCCATTTGTGATCTTCAGTCTTAGCTAAGGATGTTGTGGGCCCTTGACTTAGTTCTCTTTAACAATCCAATAGCTTGAGAGGTGAGATATTGAAATGCAAGTCCAAGTCCCGTGCCAATAAGTCTAGAACTTGCCCTGAATGTTTGTCTAGGCGAAATTCTAAGTGTAGATCGACTTGAGAAGTCATTGTAGGCTCTCCTTGGTCCCATTTGAACTTTTAAAGCTTTAATATCATACCAATATGATATCCCTAGTCAAACCTTTCGAGCCTAAGCCTTTTTCATTCAAAGCCACATTACAAGCCTTTATCTGTTTTATAATGACCCTCTCTTGGCACCCAATCCTTCCTTAGCATTCATGATGAACAATTGGAAAAAATATAAGTTTGGGGGAGAGATGAGGAATTCAAAGTGATGAAAGGTTCACAGAACAAAAAGAGTTGATGAAAAGAAAAGGCAAAGAAAAGGATGAAAAGCTAAAAAGAAATATGTCAAAAGAAAGAAAAAGTTGAAGGGATTCAAATAGAACAATGTTGAAAGCAATGGAATGATGAGAAAAGGAGAAAATGATCGTCATGAGTAAGAAAGAGTGATAATGTGTCTCTCTAGTTCCCCTAAGGAAGAAGAAAATGACTCAAAGAGTCAAGAAGATATGAGCCGAAATGAGAAAATGGAGTACTTAAGGAAAGATGAAACCATCATAGTTCGTTATGTACTACCTTGATCCAAAAGCCTTCATTATATCCCGCTAAACCCCTATATGATTTCAAGTTGAGTGAGCTTACATTAGTGGTGATTTACATAAGGGGCAAGATTATGGTACTTAGAGCCGGAATTGTGGCATTCGTTTGAGAGTGATGAGAGCACTTCTTTACAATCCTTGATTTGAGTGATGCATTCTATAAGTGAGATTTGCTAAAGGAGAGTAGAGGAGGAAGAGTCTGGGATCCACAATGACCTACGTGAGAGAGCGAGTTCCCTTGATGAATTGAGTCAAATCTTGATGCTCTTGTGTCACGCTAGAACTATAGAACTCAGAAAGTCGTAACATCATGTTGTTGATAATGCATTTGTGTTGAGGGTAATTGTTAGTCCTAATTGATGCTTGATGAAGTCACCTTAGCACTGCTGAAAATTTCCTTTCTTTTTCTTGTGGAGGTGGGAATTACTTTGTTTGCTTGAGGACAAGAAAAACCTTAAGTTTTGGGGAGTTGATAAGTCGGGATTTTAGCCTATTATCTGCTCTATTTTACTTAGGTTTTGGGTTAAAATGCGTAAAAGTATTCCCAAAAACTAACTTAATGTGCTTGTTTGCAGGGTTTGGACAAAATGAGGCAAAGAAGCCATAATCAACTAAAGAAGGAGTCAAACTTGCACAAATCAAGGCTGGCAACTGAGCGCTGAGAGCGGTAGAAATACGCGGCCGCGTAAGGACCACCGCTGAGGCGGCGACAAATACGCAGTCCGCGAAAGTGAGATTCAGAGAGGTTGTTTCGGGGCACAAGATTGACTGCAGACCGCGATGGAAAACCACGGCCACAGAATATCTGGTGCGGCCGCGATGGTATTTTCGCTGAGAGCGTACTTCGAGGTTCAGAGGCCCTGCAAGTTAAGCTTAACTGAAGAACGCGACCCGCGTCCAAATTACGCAGCCGCAAATTAAGCTCGTGCGAACGCGGTAGATTTTCCGTTTTTCGCGAAACATTTCCCAGCCCAGGTTCAAATATGAAGAAACACGGACTGCGCTCACTATTACGCGGTCGCGAGAGCCCAAGCGCGGACGCGGTCAGAATTACGCGTCCGCGAATCCTTCGAAGGGGCATTTTTGTCCAAAAATTTCAGCTTAGTATAAATAGACCTTTTTGACAATTTTAGGTAAACTTTTGTTTAGCAGAGCACGTTAACGTGGTTTTTACCCTTTTTGGGCAATTTTGTAGTAGATTTCTCTTCAAACTTTAGATTTTAATCTTCTACTTTAATATTATGATTCATATTTCATCTTCATCTTTGATTTCTGCTGATATTATGAGTAGCTAGACCCCATAGCCAGGGTTGTGACCCAACCCTAGTGTGAGTGTTTAATGGTTCTTGAATTTTATGACTTAATTATTTATGGGTTAGAGATATTTATCTTAATTCATGCTTAAACTGTAGAATTGGTGGTTGCAAACACTGATTCGTGTCTTTATAACTTAGGCTCTTCTTGAGAAAGAGGGACTAAGTCTAGAAAAACTAGGCTAACAAGGAATTGGCGTGAATTCAAGAGATTGATAGCCTCAATTAAAGGGTTAAACCTAGAGATAGTAATACCCGACTTGATCCAATATCACTTGCATTGCATGAACACCCATTGGACTTGAGAAAGCCAAATCGGGTAAAGTCACTCAAACTACCGAGAGGTATAGAGTGAGCACTTATGTGTGATGGTTATATCACGACCCCAATCAAAACAAGCTTGCCCTAGACTTTATATACCCGAAAGATATCCACCTAGGCGGAAGTCACTACCCTAGTGCCTTTTAAACACCTGAAAACTTTCACCAAAAATATCGTACTTAGTTTACTCTTAGCATACAATATTATAAAATTAGAATAGAATCAATCACAACAATGTTTGAAAGTGCAATGAGAAACAACACATGCCTCTAGATTTTTTTTACCTAACTCCAAATCAATTAACTCCCTATGGAAATCGATCCCGACCTTGTTGGGTAAAACTGCATCGACCATTCTCGCTACTCTATAGTGGTGTAGGTTTGGCACCGATCACTCCTTCATCTCCTCCGCCCTGTGTACTTCGACCACCGGATCGTCCTTCTCTAAGTACATTCCCTTCGAGGTCCGCGCCCAGATTCGCATTTAGAGCGATATGCGAGCTGACATCGACTGAATTGCTAATCGGTGCTCCCCCGAGATCAGCTTGCGGTACCTCGACCCCAGGAGCAACAATGTTGTCATTTTTCCTGTGAAATCCGAGGCCATTATCACCATGTGTGGGTGTTGTTTGTGAGTTTGACATATTTTTAACCTGAAAACAAAGTACTTGAGAAGAACAAGCGTAAAGTAGTGTGTTATCGAGATCAGTATTGAATAATCACTATTATCCTTAGCCCCACGGTGGGCCCAAACTGTTTACCCAGAAATTTGGATAACAATTAAACTTATATTATGATTTTGAGGATATGTGATTTCACTCAATACCAATTGATAAACGCGTAAGTAAATGACATAATTAAAATAGAAATGAATCAAACCAGTATGAAAACTAAGCCTCGGCCGTGAATTAAGGTACTCTCGAGGTGATAACAGTATAAGAATAATTACGACAAAATAACTCTAATGAGCAATAGCGAGCAAGAAAGAAAGAGTTGTATAGCTTTTGCTCAATAAGTAATCCCCCTTGCAAATGATTTGAACTCCTCTTTATATAGTAGAGAAATTCTAATTATGGTATATCTCTAATTACAGAAAGAAATCGTATAAACAGTTAATTAACCGCTTCTGATTTGATCCGTTCCGAGATTCACGCCACGATTCTCGACCAATCACGGATATCTCGCTCTTTCTATTACGAAACTATCCTCGATGTTACTCGAATTCTATCTCCCTTGGCTTCGATTGATACCGACCTCGATCTCAAACGAGACTTTGATCTCGAACTCAGTGCTTCTACTCTTCGATGGAATGTCTTAGCCTCGACCAAATAGAGAAATCGGGGGGCCTCGATTTCTATCGTATACAGTTGATATGCTTGATTTGTGACCCAAGGGGTTGGGGTTGATCCATCACATTTTGGAAACTTTCAATTGTTGTAGACTTTTTGCTCATGCAGGATTTATCACGGTCGCTAAGCTTGTTCACTGGTTGAAAATCTCAAAAATAATCAAGAAATTAAAATTCTAAAATTGAGAATGCACGATCGTACACTTTGCATGTGGCCGCACAAAATTGGCATTGTGCAGTAAAAAAAATATTACTGAAGGATTGAAATATTTAAAAGAATAATTTAGGCACAAGTGAAAATTTCAACGAAGGCAATATAGAAGAAATTTATCAAAAGAGAGAGAGAACGGGGTAGAATACTTTTTCACACTCATAAACTATTAAATCTTTCTGCATCTGAGCTACATCTCTAGCCTTAAAAAAATATATAACAACACCTCTATTTATAATCTTACAAACCAAATTTGACTAGAAATTAGAAAATATATTCTTACATAATTTTGACTGCAAATTCTAATTAGATATGATTTGTAGTTGTGACACCTTCAATGTTGTACCTTCTAGGGGTTTCACGAACCTTTTATCAATAATGAGTCATAATCTAACAATATTGAAAAAATATTTTATATGTCAACGCCATCCTCAAATTTATTCACTCATAAATTCTTGAAACTCTTTACATCTAAGTTACTTCTCCAACCTTTGAAAATATAGCAGCTCCATTTATAATACTACAAACTAAATTTGACTAGAACATAAAAAAATCTATTCTTGCAAATGCTACTTAGATGTTAATTATATAAACTAGAAAATACCAAATATTAGACAATTTATGATTTCTAATTAATTTTGATTTAATTTCCAGTAATAACTTCGTGTTGGAGACTCCAAATGACTAACCGTTTGAACCATTGAAACTAGACTCGAAGCTCTACAATTTCTCTTCCATAAGCATGATGAAATTCCCGGTAGATTGGTAGAGAGTATCTTCTTAAGTTGAGTCATGTGTTTCTTGATAGAAATTGTTGCTCCAAACTCTAACTCCCAATATCTATTGCTTGAATCTTCTTCCCTTGTCGCTATTTGAATTCAAAACATTAGATCAAATAATCAAAAGCTCTCCTTTTGCTATCTTTTGTATATTTTTGGAGTTCTTCAACTTCTGCTTCTAATGTCTAAGTTCATAACTTGTCTGTACATCTCAAAACACAAAAGTGAATTTTCTAGTACTAATGCCGCTGAAATTAATTACTCACACAATGACAAATGACCACATGAAATATAACCAAATTAAATTCTTGACATGCACTCATCACACCAAACCCCAATACTAACAGAGGCAGACCTATGTGTTATAGTGAGGGATCACAGCATCCCTTAAGTTTCGGCAAAAATCTTGTATATGTATAAAGTACTTGGCACCTTAAACACTAAAAGCATTTAGAGGACACTGGTTGAACAGAATATTGTGCCCCGTCGCATAAAGAACCCGGATCCGCTTCTGAATACCATCCCTAGAGGAGGACCAACCTATGAAATGGGCAAAAAGATTAAGGCTAAGTAAAAATTTGTTCTCAACCTCAACGTCCATTTCATCTGTTGGTTCTCCTCTATGGAAGTCAATGGATGGGTATGGTAGAACAGCACATTTATTTTGTTGAAAATTTAAATGGGGTAAGCCAGGTGGTCAATTTGAAAGGAAAAAGGAAGGCCTAAGCCTGCAAAAATTAACAAGGAACCACGAAAGTCTAAGATGATTTTGACAAATAGCGACTTTTACTCATAATAATCAGTCACCGTCTCAAAAATTAATTGAAATTAAGCCACTATTTAATAAGCAAACACACAATTGCTACTCCACAAGAGCGTGTATTTATCTCCTTTTCCTTCTCCTCTCCCTCTCCTCCTCGAAATCCCAGATACTCTGTTTTCACAACAAAAAACTCCATGATACTGTCCTCGAGGCATACTAATTTTGGGCATATACAGCCAGACCTCTCTATAACAGCCCTTCAATATAACAATTAAGTTTTTCTCGGAACAGATTTTTTATGTTGTATTTTACTTCTATATATCAGTTTTTTTTACCTATAACAACAACATCCATCTTTGTAATGGCGTGCTCTTTGTAAAACTGCTTCTCTATAACAACCGTATAGAATCTCTTGTGGAAAAGAATATAAACTAAAAAATCATTTCTAATGGACTATACAATGGATTTTTCAAATATATTTTAAAAAGTCAATTATTGCTTCTTCTTCTAAAATAGATTCATATCCCAAACTTTTCGAAATATGTTTCCGAGTGCTTCTTGATCATATTGTCCCAGAAAAGAAGTTTCTCTAATTTTATGAATTTTTCTAGAAGATTTCTTTTCTAAAATAAAAAATTCAGCAGCCATAGTTGACAATGTTCTCTATGCTCCCATTGCTTACGAAAAACCTCATCCCCAATATATAATTATTCGATTACAATATTAATATTTCTCACCAAGTTTTGTATTCTTATAGTCAGCTCAAACATTCATCTGTCATAATAATTTGACTAGAAAATCCCATTTTCTTACTTTACAGAACCTATCCAGCCAAAATGCAGTTCTTCAATTTCTTTGCCCTTTTCCTTTTTGTGTCTTTCCTCTTTTTGTTAACGAGATGGAAGAATTCCAACAGCCAAACCAAAAGATTGCCTCCAGGCCCATGGAAACTACCTTTAATTGGAAGCATGTTTCATATGCTAGGTGGACATCCACACCATGTCCTAACAAATTTAGCCAAAAAATATGGACCCCTCATGCACCTTCAACTAGGGGAAATGTCTGTAGTTGTAGTTACTTCTCCAGAGATGGCAAAAGAAGTACTAAAAACTCATGACCTCGCTTTTGCATCTAGGCCTAAATTTTTGGCCTCCGAGATTGTCTTTTACAACTGTTCTGATATCGCCTTTTGTCCATATGGCGATTACTGGAGACAAATGCGTAAGATTTGTATGATTGAATTGCTTACCGCCAAAAATGTCAAGTCATTCAGCTCGATTAGACGAGATGAAGTTCATCGTATGATTGAATTTTTTCGATCATCTAATGATCAGCAAGTTAATGTAACAAAGAGGATTTATCAATTCACAAGCTCTATGACATGTAGATCAGCATTTGCGAAAGTATTTAAGGAGCAAGACGAATTTATATTACTAGTCAAGAGAAATACAGCCTTACTGGAAGGGTTTGATGTGGCTGATATATTTCCATCAAAGAAGTTTCTTCATGTGCTAAGTGGAAAGAAGGCTAGAGTTATGGATGTCCACCATAAGATAGATGCCATTCTTGAAAATATCATAAATGAGCGCAAGAAAATTGCAACTGATGAAGTAGGAGGTAAAGGTTTAATTGACGTACTACTAAGACTTATGAAAGAGGGAGGCCTTCAATTTCCAATCACCAACGACAACATTAAAGCCATTATTTTTGTAAGTACTATATACTGCACTTGTTCTAGAAATAATTTAATTAAACTTAGCAATTTATCCTTAATTAATGACATATGTTTAAGTCACAGAAATGTCATGGCATGCTTGAAATCACGAGTTCTCATAATTTTCGCTTTCTTTACTACATTCCGTCACGAGTTCTTTATTACATTACAGTCAACTACTCTCATATTAAGTGAATGGAGGGAGTGTTACTATTGAAGTATAAACTTATGTTCTCAAATTGCATAATTAGTTTCTACAGTTATTTTTTTTGTACTAAGATAGTCGATTTCGAGGGTGTATCGGAAACAACCTCTCTAGCTTATAAGGTAGAGGTAAGGTCTGGCGTACACACTATCCTCCCCAAACCTCATTTATGGGATTACACTAGGTTTTTTGTTGTTGTTGTTGTTACTAAGATAGTGGATTAAGCTAGTTTCAAATAGGAATACTAATGTTACATTCAAGATGAAATCTACAGATTTGAAAATTACAATGAAAAGAGTATATCAACCACCACGGTAGCAGTTCTATGATAATGAATAATATCATGATACAAAAAAAATTGGCGTTCAAAACTTAAAAGTTCCTTCCAATGTAAAAAGAAGAAAAGGTTGGAGAAAAAATCTAGTATAAGTAAGTTATTTGGACATTTTAATAGAAGTTGGTCAAAGAGTTTGTACAAAATAAACAAGAAGAAAGAGATAATTTAATACTTTACTTGCTCATAAATGAAGGATATGTTTGCTGCGGGAACAGAAACTTCATCAGTTTTAATTGATTGGGCCATGGTGGAAATGATGAAGAATCCAAGTGTATTGGCCAAAGCTCAAGCAGAAGTAAGAACAGCCTTTAGAGGGAAAGAAACTTTTGATGAAAATGACGTCGAGGAGTTGAAATACCTAAAGTTGGTCATTAAAGAAGCTTTCAGACTACATCCTCCATTTCCTCTTTTGCTCCCAAGAGAATGTAGGGAAGAAACAGACATAAACGGGTACACTATTCCTTTGAAAGCAAAAGTCATGGTTAATGTTTGGGCTATTGGTAGAGATCCAAAATATTGGGATGATGCAGAAAGCTTTAAACCAGAGAGATTTGAGCACAACCCTATGGATTTTGTTGGAAATAATTTTGAATATCTTCCTTTTGGTAGTGGAAGAAGGAATTGCCCTGGGATATCATTTGGTTTAGCTAATGTTTATTATCCATTGGCTCAATTGTTGTATCACTTTGATTGGAAACTTCCATTTGGAATCAATGCAAGTGAACTAGACTTGACTGAATCAGCTGGAGCAACTTGTTCTAGAAAGAGCAATCTGTACTTAATAGCTACTCCTTATCAACCTCGTCAAGAGTGATGTCAACCTCTTTTAAAATAAGAACCTTGCTTTTGAGCTTCTTTGTAAATCCCACCATTGTACTTTTTCCTTCTGGTGTTAGGGCTTACCTATTTCTAATATTTGTTTGTTTTACCGATCGACACAAGCTGTCAAATGAGATATTTGACATTTTTTGTTTTTACATTTGGAATATATTGTGGTAAGGAGATAAATTTTCATTATACTATGTTTCGTGTACCCTTCAACTTCATAAGCACATGTTTTTGTAATACCCCATATTTCAAAGAGAAATTTTCATTTAGTACTACTGTTTAAAGTGTAATTATCATACGTAACTATAGATTATCTAATTGTCATTCTTAGCTACTATTCAATTGTTATCAACTTGTATCACTTGTATTAATTCGCTCTTACTGGCTGTATCAACGCATACAGATACACAAAAATATAGTGATACATATACATCTAATATATCATTGTATGTGACTCCATGCACTGTATAGCGTATATACTATGTTTATCATTAAAATTTTGCAATAAAATACAAAGAGTAGCTACGGATTATAATTATTTTAAAGTGCATTTATGTATGGTAAATACGATATTAAGTTAGTTATACCAGTTTCCCCTATGAGTAAGGTGCATTAGATTTATAACTTCTTTTCTTGATAAATTTTCTTCGTTCTGTCTTTTCTTTCCGTCTTTATGTATTTTGATTGGTTATATGTATATCAATATTTGGGTTACTTGTTTCTTTTCTATTTTGCAGTTATTAAGAGATTAGAGGAGGAAGCCGTTTTGCAGTACACGGGCAAAAACGAAAGGCCTGATTTCTAGATTGTCAATTACTATTTGATTGGATTTAAATTTCTCTTATGTCTCCCTTTATCATAAGAACACTTAACCATAGTTCAGAGACAACTTTTTGGGGGTTAATATCCACTGTTTGCTATGCACTTAGAAGAGAGGATCGCTAATCGGACCAAATCATCCCATGTTCTGGGAACTCTCAGTTTTCTGTTAAAGCCAAAGGCTTTGATAAAGTAGACGCCTGGCGCGTACTCTTTTTACTTACGGATCAACAAAACCAATGTTTCAAGAGCACCATTTAAAACCTTGATAACTAAACTGCTAATATTGACAATCTGGAAAAGAAACACTACAATAACATAACTCAATTTAGAATCTTAATTTTAGAATATAACTCATCTTCAATGATATGCATCTTATGAGCTCTGTTCTACTCAATTTGTCATCTCTCTCTCTCATCACTTGTCCCAACTCTAGCTATTATAAAATTGCTGTTATACATAAATTTCAACAAAATAAAGACTCGTCCAGAAGAGTTATAATAGTAAATGAATTGTGTTTTATTAATATGAACTTAATTGGTTTTTAAATATGATGTTGTACAGTGATTTGTTGATGTATTCACTTTTTTTTAAATATGTACAAAAAATACTGTATATGCCATTGATTGAAGAGCGCCTCAAATTTCATTCATACATTTTATCGAACATGTCGTGAGCCTGCATGAACGCTTCCAAGTCGCTTAGCAGCTAGATATGCAGATGTCCCCAAGAAACTCAGCAACAGCAGCGTATGCATTTTCTCGACAACAATCATCACCACCAAAGAAATAAAATTTCACAGAAATCAACAATGTAGACCCACATCTCGCAATGATAAAGCATGCTCAGAAATTGTAGAACTTCAACAATTGATTACTTCACACGATTGGAAAAGATCATTGTTTTACCATAAATAAACCAATTCATTACAGTAGAAACAAGGGAGAAATACATACCCGGATTGAGCAACTAAAATTGAAGTAGAAGTGGAAGGAGAGTTCGGCCCTTAAGTTAGCAATGCAGCTTTGAGCTTTTAATTTTAGCTTCAAATTAGTGTGTGTGTGTGTGTGGGGATGTGTTTGAAATGTGTACTTGATGAAGGCAATGGAGGGAGTTTGGGCATTTTCGAGTCAGTTAGAAAAGAAGAAAGACACCAACTGAACACCTCGGTATTGACTTCCACTATTTTACCTCAACATTAACCACTGCAACTTAATACTCCAGTAAGCATGATCAAGTGTCCTTTCCTAGACATACGGCAATGCAGTTGAGTATGACCAAATTGGTAGAATTCACAAAAATAATATCAAGTTTGCTAGAAGTCAAGTAGAGAAGAGATCCAATGATACCCTTATACATAGCGAGAACCAAGTTCGTCGATGTTTGAAACATCATTGGCATCAACAGAACTATGACTTCCATTCCTTTGTTCTATGACTTCCATTCCTTTGTTCTGCATCAAGAGTAACTGATGCAGCATCAACAACCCTATGTTCAACTTTGGTCGAGGTGATAGAGGGACCAGGTTCCTCTGTGCGTTTTGGAAATTCTGCTACATCTTCTTCATTCTGCTTCTTCATCGTTCTGCCTGACTTGACTCATCAAATCACTCTTTCCATTTGCAATATATGTACCTTCACCAGGAACATTTGTAAATTCTCCATCTTCATCTTCTTTGTAATGTGATCCTTTGCCATCATTGTTAAGAACAAAACATTTCTGCCCAAAGGCTCTCAATTGGGTTAGCTTGGGTTTTCTCCCAATGAGCAGTTCATAGAGAATCTTCTTGAGAAGGGACCTGATCATGCACATGTTAATCAAGTAACAGATAGTGTTGACAGCTTCAGCCCACGAACCAGGTCCTCCATAACCAACTTGTTCAGCAAAGAAAGACTTGCATGCCCCCAATTGTCTGTGCCATAACTTAGCATCATCATCAATGGTACTTAGGCATGTTAGATCACCGCCATTCAGCGAGTCAAGGTTTGCAACATAAATGTTCTTAAACCTTTTGGCCATCAACACCACTTCACCAGTTTTGAGATTGACGACAATGCAAGATTTGGACAAGAACTTCACTTCATTTCCCTTGTCACGGATTTGAGACACACTCAACAAGCTATATTTCAAGTCATTCACATGGTACACATTTTCAATTGCATGAGAGAGTCTGTTACCAAATTTTTCAACACCAAGAATATAGCCCTTCTTGTCGTTTTCAAAGGACACACTCCGACCTTGGAAGGTCTTGAGTGAGAGGAAATCATTCATTCTCCCAGTCATATGTAGATTTGACTGCTACCTCTCACTCTAGTCTGCACACGAAATTATTTATACTTGGAACCCAAGCCAGCTTGGGTCCTTATAATTGTAGAATGGGTGAATCAAACTCCTTTTTGCCTATGCAGGCAACACATTTTCTTTTCAGGGAACCAAGTTCCTCAATAGTAGGCTTCTTTTCAACAAAAATTTTATTTTTAGCTTTACGAGAGTCCTTGTAATGAGCTATTTGACTGCAGTAAGTACACAACAAATTATCAGCCACAGTTACATACTTGTTATGAGGATTATAGGGGGCTTTAGCCTTACAGAACCAGATTTTTTACTTGTTTCCACCATTACTTTTATACATAAACGTGATTGCATCTAGCTCAGCAACAAGGCTTATTTTAATTTTCTTAAGCTCGCTCCCAAGCTCAAATTGAGCCTCACTAGCCACTTCTTTTCCATTAGGGGTATCCATCCATATTTTTCATTTGGTTTTTCAATAATGTATCTTCTCTTGTTACTTCTTCCACTTGTTGCTTCAAGTCTACAATGGAAACTACCATATCATCCCTCTCGTGTTCTATGTCACTGATTCTTCAATTAGAGCATTTTTCTCATTAATGAGGCTATGATAGGTATCAATCAACACAGTTTTTAAGTACATCAATTTTTTTTTAGAATAAGTTTTCAAATTTCTTTGAACAACAAGAAAATTTGCCTCATCTTCCTTTTTTTATTCAACATCATCAGATTTAGCCATGAGTGCAAAGATTAACTCATACTCTGAAGATTCATTGTCAACAACCATTATAGATGTATCTCCTTGGTCATCTTCACCTTCAGATTCACTGGAGAAATCTCCCCGGACAGCTAGAGCTTGCTTCACCGCGTTGTCAGCAACATCTCTTTGTTTGAACGACCTGGTTCCTCTTAGTCGTCTTATCAGCGTTAGTTTTGTAATGATCCTGCTTATGAAGAGGACAATATTTAATGAAGTGTTCAGGATTTCCACACTTATGACATCAATCATTTTCTTTGAAATTCTTAGTAGAACTTCCTTTCTTTGGAATCCCACCATTTCTTCGAACTATCTTTTGGAATCTTCTAGTAAGATACGTCATGTCGAATTCATCACTACCGGAGTCGCTGTTGGCAGCCTTGAGAACCAGGTTCTTCTCCTTTTTGGGCTCTCTTCTTTCAAGATCCTTCTTTCTCTTCATCTCATAAGTTTTAAGATTTCCAATAAGCTCGTCAATAGTCAACTTATGCAGGTCCTTGACTTCAGTGATAGCATTAACGGTTGCTTGCCCAGGAACCTGGTAGAACACTGAGTATCTTATGGACAAGCTTGTTGGTTAGAATGATTTCACCAAGTGAATGAAGCTCGTCAAATATGGAGGAGAAACGGGTATGCATCTCTTGAATGGACTCATCCTCTATCATTATAAAGAGTTCTACTCAGTTGTAAGCATCTCTATTTTGGACTACTTTTCCTGAGTAGTTCCCTCGTGAGCCGTTTAAATAGCTTCCCAGATTTCCTTGGCAGATTCACATGCCGATATAAGATTATACTCGTCTGGTCCAATATCACACACAAGAATCTTCTTCCCAATGAAGTTCTTCTCAACAGCTTTCCAATCGGCATCATTGTATTCTTTTCTTGTCTTTGGAACAGTTGTTGGTTGATTTCCCAATGCACACGCAAGTGTACGTGGTCGACAAGTAATATAGGAA
>MDKJ01006663.1:0-20119 GCA_005239525.1 Nicotiana knightiana | reverse complement strand
CACGTATCTTCAGTATCCCTCTATTAACGCCTATTTTCACTCTTTTTCATAAATCCCTCTATATTTTTTCACCCTTCTTCAAAAATCCCTCTCTATTTTATAGATTCAAGCTCTAAATACTCTACCACACACCTCCATTAACGCCTGTTACTTGCTTAATTTTCAATGAAGAAGAAAACGTTTTTGAAGATCAGTCCTAAAAAGCTAAAGTAGGTGATATTCCTACATTTGATTTGGGTGTTTTCTCAGAAAATTCATCCAAAAATATTTCAAAATTAGCACATGCAAAGGAAAAGACCAAGCCCAGGATTTCCCCTCGTGAAGCTAGAGCAGAAGCTCGTACAAAATAAAAGCACGATATGGATGTTGGTGAAGCCTCGACAACTGTTAAATCTATAAAACGAAAAGGCAAAGAAATTGCTTCCGATGATGATTTCGTCGAAGAAGAAGCTATCACGAAAGTTGCAAAAACAATTAGAGTTTCTCCTACTGTTAAACCTTCAAAAAAGAAGAAGGTTCAAAAATCATCTAAACTATTCCCCAACAGTCTTTGGAAAGGTAAAATTTTAGTAGTTTCACTTTATTTTATTTTTTAAGCTAAAAAACTTAATCTCATGACCATGCATAATTTTTGTTTTTGTAGTTGTAGAAATTTTGTCTACATTATGTAGATTTATTGTAGATTAATATTTTTCTAATTGTAGATAAATTGTAGTATAAATGTATTTATTTTATTTTCTAATTTTGACACTGTTTTTCTGATTGTAGATAAATTGTAGTATAGATGTAGTTATTTTATTTTCTGGTTTTGAAACAAGTTTTAATAACTTTCTTTTTCTTTTGTTGAAACATCGACCATTTTTTGCACCACTTAATGTTGATTGTGGGTCATTAGGTTTCAGACATTATCCGACCCTACATGCGAGACCTTTCAACTCATCCATAACTGGAGGCCATGCACCAAATCAAGACAGAAATCAAACACCCATTAGTCCTTGTTGCATCTTAAGTAAACCCTTCTTGTCACATTCATCAATCCGAACACAATCTCGCAGTCAAATCATACTCACCACATAGTCATCAAATCACAAATCCCACTAATAGGGACACCAACGGACATATAAGTCCCAAAAGCACATGCTCACACAATCGAAATCTCCATACTCAAGCTACAGACAAAACCCAGCCTCAAGTCCTCTAGATTGGTCCGTCATCAGCACGCCGCAATCACATCTTGCACCTCAACCATGAAATCATAGGATGTTGATGCACAGTTGATACCGAGTGCTCATGTGCGCACACGAATGCGTGGAAGGAATTCAAGGACTTATGCTTAAAGATGAATCAATGCCGCACAATAAGGAAAGAAAGATGGGAAGATATCCTAAATGTCATGTAGCCTCTCGAAGATAGGTATGGACGCCATCATACCGATCTGCAAGACCCTACTAGACACTTACTCATGACTTGTAGAACCTATGAACCTAGAGCTCTAATACCAAGTTGTCACAACCCCAAATCCACTAGTCGTGATGGAACCTAACCCAACCCGCTAGGTAAGCCAACTAATAATTATCCAATTTCAATTATATTAACAAGACAATTAAATGAAAGTAATTTACTAAATTTAATGTATTTTTCAAGGACTGGTAGTACAAATCATGAGCTTCTAATAATAAAGTTGACAAAACTGAAATGAAATAAATACATGGTCTGTTTGAGAAGTACATAAACAGAGTTTCATAACCTATGGCTACCCCGAACAAAAGAGGCAGTTTCATCAGGGGCGCAAGTACATCTTCAAATCCAGCAACCAACGGACACAGCAACAATAACAGCCAGCATCCGCACGCAATGTGCAGAAGCATAATATCAGTACAACCGACCCCATGTACTGAGTAAGTAACAAACCTAACCTTAGGTTGAAAGCAGTGATGAGCTATCACAAGGTCGGGTCCAATACCATTATTCCACTACAGTTCATAACAGCATAATGAAAGTAATAAAAGCGGTATCTCAGAAGTAAAATGCTCAACTCGTTCACAGTTCCAGAAAAATAGGCATGCTTTTCAAATATCTTAGTAAGAACTCAAATCTTTTGCCGAAAATGCCGAAATACAGGTAAGTTTGAAAACTGTGATTTTTCCCAAAATTCTTTCAACAATAAATAAGATGCTTCATTTTCTTTCAAAATAACAAGTATAAAATACCTCTCTATGCCCACATATCAATGTGTATAATGAGTCATGGATGACGTGATACTATATAGCATGAGGAAAAATGCATCTCTATGCATGTATGTCATGTGTGCATGCAAATGCCATGTATCTCAGAGATGAATCATGTACTCACACTCTCGAAGTATTCAATCTCACTACTCAATGCTCAGCACACTCAGACACTCAGTGATGTACAATAACCACTACAGCGTGCAGCCCGATCCACACACATTTATAGTCGATTGTGCTCACTGGGGGTGTTCTGACTTCGGATGCGCTACTATAGCCCAAGCGCTATAATCCGCACGGACAACTCACGTGCTGCACGAAAAATTCACGTGTTGCACGGAAAACTCACGTGCCATAATATCAGTGTCTGGATCCGCACGGACAACTCACGTGCTATGATTTCGATACCTGGATCCACACGGACAACTCACGTGCTATGGTATCAATATCCTCATAGCCAGGCCCCCGCTAAGTCATCGATCTTTACAGTCTCACTCACGGGCTCACAATGTCAAGAAACTATCCCGACAACAAGAATATGATGTATCAATAAATAACAACTGAGACTGAGATATGATATGAATGCATGAGCATGACTGAGTACAAAATATTAATGAAGTCTACAAAATGACAGCAAGAAACGACCACTATGGGTCTCAACAGTATCGGTATAAAGTCTAAACATGATATCTAGCATGATTGACAGCTCAATTACTTTATCACATGGTGAAAACACAGATATCGACAAAATAGGGCCACTATACAGTGCCATGGGAACCACAGAGTCCCAATTCACATGGTGCACGCCCACATGCCCGTCACCTAGCATGTGCATCACCTCAATACCAATCACATAACACGTAATGCGGGATTTCATACCCTCAACACTAAGTTTAGAAGAGTTACTTACCTCGAACAAGCCAATACCAATGCCGAGCAAGCCAAGCGATGCTCCAAAGATGCCATCATGTGCGTTCCGACCTCCTAACGACTCCAAACTAACCAACAGCAATTCAAATACATCAAACAATGCTAAAGGAACCAATCCCGATCGTAAAAGATCAAATCTTGAATCCAAGCCCGAAATTGGCCCAAAAATCCCAAACCAGGCCCGCACCTCGAAACCCGATAAAACTCACAAAATCCGACAATTCATTCAATTACGAGTCCAACCATACTAGTTTCACTCAATTCCGACTCTAATTCGATGTTCAAAACTCAAAAATTCATATTATGACACTTTAGGCCAAAACCCTAAATGTCTCTTTAAAATTCAATAACTAATTGTCAAAAATGAAGATAGATTCATGAAATGTAATCAAAATTGGGTAGAGAACACTTACCTCAATCCTTGTGATGAAATTTGCTTCAAAAATCGCCTCAATCCGAGTCCCACATCTCAAAATATGAAGAAAGAACCAAAACCCTCGATTTATAACTTAGTTATTCCGCATTTGCGGTTAAAATGTCGCATCTGCGGCCTCCGCTTCTGCGGATGATGGACTCGCATTTGCAAGAGATCCACTTCTGCGATACCCTAATCGCATTTGTGGACCTCCAAACCCCAGTTAAATCTTGCATTTGCGACACTTGGCTCGTATCTGCGGCCATCACACCTGCACAATACCAATAGCAGGTGCGGAACACCAAAACCAACAACTGCAACATTGAAGAAAATGATCTGAAATCAGTCGAAAACACGCCCGAGCCCCTCGGGACCCCATCCTATCATACCCATAGGTCACATGACAGCACAGAACCTACTCGAGGCCTCAAAACACACATGAAAACATTGAAACGACGAATCACACCTCAAATCGAAATTTATGAACTTGAACTTTCAAATTTTCAAAACTCGCGACGAAACATATCAAATCATTCCGGAATGGACCCAAAATTTGCACACAAGTCCCAAATGACATGACGAATCTATTTCGATTTTCGGAACCACAATCCGAATCCAATATCCTCAAAGTCAACTTCCGGTCAAACTTATGAACTTTCCAAACCTTCAAATTTTCAACTTTCGCCATTTTGTGCCGAAACCTTCTAGAAACATCCAAATGCAAATCTGGGCATACGCTCGAGTCCAAAATCACCATTCGGACCTAACTGAACCATCAAAACTCCGTTCTGGAGTCAAATTCTCAAAAATTCAAACTTGGTCAATTCTTTCAACTTAAAGCCTCAACAATGAAATTCATTCTTCCAAACCGATTTCGAATAACCTGAAAACCAATACCCATGGTTCACATAAGTCATAATACATCATATGGAGCTATTCATGCCCGCAAACACCCGAACAGATTGCAAATGCTCAAAACGACCGGTCGGGTCGTTATATCCTCCCCCACTTAAACATACATTCGTCCTCGAACGTGCCTAGAGTTGTTCTCAAAGCCATCAAACGGCAGCGTTACCTTACCATGCACATACTCGGGGGTGATCCCACGTCACCCTATCCCATATAGGTCTGATGACACAACATAATGAAATTTTTTTCTCAATTTAACCAAGCCCACAAGCCTTAGAATCCAATTTCCAATCATCCGAAATTTCTTATAAGATCTGAATCCTGCAATCTACACACTGTATAAGTCTGAACGAGCTGTATCAAGACATAGCCATAATCCAAGACACAGTCACATGATATACCTCATAACTCAAATACTCATAGCAATAATCTCCAATCACAGTAACTGCTCAGAACGACCCAATGCCAGTAATAAACCTCATATCTAACAAAATCTCACTCTAAATCCTTCGTACATTGTCAATAATGAAAGAACACGCGGAAACTCATAACCATTCATCAAATCAATAAGCCGTGGAGCTCCCTCTCCTTCAACAAGAACTATAGCCAATCCCTAAGCCGACTTTCGATATTATCCTTCTAAATATACCGCAATCAAATCTGATAGCACACTTCCTAGATCCGACGACTTCATCTTATCGAATACCAACTAACACGCAACATCAATACTACTCGGAGCCACAAACCGTGCTATCCATGCACCATAAGTAACAACCCAAATGTATTCAATCACGAAAATGACGCAATCAAGAGAACCTTCCCGCAAACTCAATGGGTACCACCACCACAAAAAGCTAAGAACCCATCACACACCATAGAACCATCATCCAACTCTAACACAAAGGTTCATACCTCAACATAACTCTGCTGCAATGCGCGACTCCATCCAGATGTTGGTCCATATCATATACATCGACCACCTGCTCAAAAGCAATAACCACGCGAAATTCGACATCCAGTACCCGAAGTGCTTTACCATAACCACAGAGAATCAGACGATACAATGTCACACAAAACCATAAAGAACATAACTAATACACCCTCAATCATGCACTACCCAATTACTCATCTCGCTCAAATTTCGCTATAAGACCACAATAGGACCACACCATGTGCGCCTAAAACCAATGAATCACAACTCCTCGTAGCATAGAGGAGTAACTCACAGAAATTTTCAGAACACGAATAAGCTCAGCAACAACCAAATGGCACATCCCTCAACAATAGCACTAAGGAGCCAACAAATCCGACTAGGTGTAGAATACACACTTTTATTGGGCCTACCAATGGGCCCCCAAATAAACTCTGGTACCCACAAATAGATAAATAAACCTCTGAAAGCCCACATTGACTAAATCATAATACATACTATCATCTGGCCAGCTTCGTCCATGATTCCACAGTCCATAACCATGAAACAATCCGCTCCTGAGAACTCCCAGCCTCCAAATCCATAGAACACACGAATCACCATATTTGATCCCAACTCCACCGGCAGAATGTCTAACACATCTCTTATACATGATCACCCTATGAGGAATACTTCTAAAATTCTTCCGTGCCACATATCAGAATTCGATATCAGCAGTCGATCATCCAGAAGAGTGTCGCAGTACCAATGAGGTATCCATAAATCAAACACATTGCCCCTTCTGAAATATATACCCTCTTTAAGCCACACCAAATAGTACCATCACTTACTTAGTCATCCAAGACCGTCCATGCTGCCTATAAATTTATGACCTTCCTTCCAAAACTAAACTGTGACCTAGCACATACAAATCTCAATCCACACTACACATAGCATCTACCATGGCATCATATGAAAAATACGAGAACTTCATAGTCCACTCCGAGTCACTAGCAACTACATACTCAATTATCCAAACACCTTCCATTTGATTTCATCCCTGAGATAATAACAATACACAACATGCTCCACACATCGGCAGGAAATATGCATCCCAAACCGTGGTAGATATCATCTAGAACCCTTCGAGACTCATTCGCACATAACCAAGCTATCAGAACTGAACCCCTCTAACTACACCCAGCCACGCAGACCACCATAACCCAAGAGCCTTGCCACGAAACACCAGTAGAGACTAGCCACGTCATAAGTATCCAAGGAACTGATTATCCATTATTGTGCTGATCCACCCTATTACCAAGTTGTCCTAGTTCTCCAAGTCCCTTCCAAATTGCCTTTAAATTGATACTTCTCCTTATTAGAACTCCACGATCCTTAACCAAAAAATTCACCACACTAGAAACCCTAGAATAAAACCACAACATCCTAAGGCCCATAAGCCGCTGACTTCCCTCTTAAGCACCCCAAAGCACCACAACCGAGACACCCACTCTAAAGAGACCTCAAGTGAACCAGAAAATGTTTCCTTCACCCTCTTGATATTGAAATGCATAATCCCTAATGGTGTAAAAATGCCACAAGTCTCAACACCGTCAAATGTAACTCTTAGTTTCTAGCCATATACCAATCTTGAAAATTCCAAATCGCTACATTTAAATCTTAAATCCATTAGAATCATTCTCGAGAGTCATCCACTCTTCTCAAATATCGATTAAACCGACCAAATGGAACAAACGACTTGTGCCCCATTAGCACACTAACACCCAAGGGAGTAACTCATACTCCTAAGCAACCGAGCAATTTCCTACTCCATGTACATTACATCCTTCACCACTAACCACTCAATTATTCCATGATTCCCATATACCCATAGAGTGTTAATACAACCTGTATTCAGAAATTCCCTTACTCGATTCATTCTCAAATTCCACTTATGCAAGTCATAATTGATTCACCAGTATACCTCAAACTAAAATCAATATAACACATAATCATGCAATCAACCTATCAATAGTAGACTCCCCCACTTGGCTCAAATCCATATATCAAAACACACAATAACTCACAATGATCATACTCTATTACTGCCACCATAACGCAGTGAGATTCAACTAAATCCTTCATAAGCTCAGATAACACCACCCATCTAATACCTCAAATCATCTGCAAATCTCGCATTCATCCTTGTAGCAGTCAAGCTAACTCTCATAAGCGACCCAAACTCAAATCGCAACACATATAATTCACTGGTAAAAGAGAACTCACTACAAAACAACATAGGGATCACACATCCTCAGGACACCCCGCAGGAGATAATCCACATGCTTAGCCTCAAACTGACATCTTTCTATACCCTTCCACAGTCACAACTACTTCCAATAACCCAACATTCCTAAGTCTGAAATCATAACACGACATGAAGATCTACTTCACCCCACAACTAAACGACATGAGTGATCTTTCAACCCACCCATAACTCGAGTCCATATGCCAAATCAAGACAGAAATCAAACACCCATTAGTCCTTGCTGCATCTCAAGTAAACCCTTCTCGTCACATTCATCAATCCGAACACAATCTCGCAGTAAAATCATACTCACCACATAGTCATCAAATCACAAATCCCACTAATGGGGACACCAATGAACATATAATTCCCAAAAGCACGTGCTCACATAATCGAAATCTCCATACTCAAGCTACAGAAAAAACCCGGACTCAAGTCCTCCAAACTGGCCCGTTATCAGTCATCAATCTCTCCAGTCTCACTCACGGACTCACAATGTCATGAAACTATCCCGACAACAAGAATATGATGTATCAATAAATAACAACTGAGACTGAGATATGATATGAATGCATGAACATGACTGAGTACAAAATATCAATGAAGTCTGTGAAATGACAGCAAGAAACGACCACTATGGGTCTCAACAGTATCGACATAAAGTCTAAACATGATATCTAGCATGATTGAAAGCTCAATTACTTTATCACATGGTGAAAACACAGATATCGACAAAATAAGGCCACTATACAGTGCCATGGGAACCACAGAGTCCCAATTCACAGGGTGCACACCCACACGCCCGTCACTTAGTATGTGCATCACCTCAATACCAATCACATAACATGTAATGCAGGATTTCATACCCTCATCACTAAGTTTAGAAGAGTTACTTACCTCGAACGAGCCAATACCAATGCCAAGCAAGCCAGGTGATGCTCCAAAGATGCCATCTCACGCGTTCCGACCTCCGAACGGCTCCAAAATAACCAACAACAATTCAAATACATCAAACAATACTAAAGGAACCAATCCCGATCGTAAAAGATCATATCTTAAATCCAAGCCCAAAATCGGCCCAAAAAGCCCAACCCGCGCCCGCACATTGAAACCCGACAAAACTCACAAAATCCAATAACTCATTCAATTATGAGTCCAACCATACTAGTTTCACTCAATTCCGACTTCAATTCGATGTTCAAAACTCAAAAATTCAAATTATGAAACTTTAGGCCAAAACCCTAAATGTCTCTTTAAAATTCAACAACTAATTGCCAAAAATGAAGATAGATTCATGAAATGTAATCAAAACTGGGTAGAGAACACTTACCCCAATCCTTGTGATGAAATTTGCTTCAAAATCGCCTCAATCCGAGTCCCACGTCTCAAAATATGAAGAAAGAACCAAAACCCTCGATTTATAACTCTGCCCAGTTATTCCGCATTTGCGGTTAAAATGTCGCATTTGCAGCCTCCGCTTCTGCGGATGATGGACTCGCATTTGCGAGAGAGCCGTTTCTGCGATGGCCCTGAACGCATCTGCGGTCGCGCTTCTGCGCAAATACCTCTGCATTTGTGGACCTCCAACCCTCAGTGAAATCTCGCATCTGCGACACTTGGCTCGTATCCAAGGCCATCGCACCTGTGCAATACTAATCGCAGGAGAACTAGCAGTTGCAACATTGATGAAAATGATCCAAAATCAGTCTGAAACATGCCTGAGCCCCTCGGGACCCAGTCTAATCATACCCATAAGTCACATGACAGTACACGAACCTACTCGAGGCCTCAAATCACACATAAAAATATCAAAACGACGAATCACACCTCAAATCGAAATTTATGAACTTGAACTTTCAAATTTCCAAAACTCGCGTTGAAACAAATCAAATCATCCCGGAATGGACCCAAAATTTGCACACAAGTACCTAAAGAGATGACGAAGCTATTCAGATTTCCGGAACCACAATCCGAATCTAATATCCTCAAAGTCAACTTCCGGTCAAACTTATGAACTTTCCAAACCTTCAAATTTCCAACTTTCACTATTTTGTGCCGAAGCCTTCTAGAAACATCCAAATGCAAATTCGGGCATATGCCCTAGTCCAAAATCACCATCCGAACCTAACGAAATCATCAAAACTCTGTTCCGGGGTCAAATTCTCAAAAAGTCAATCTTGGTCAACTCTTTCAACTTAAAGCCTCAACAATAAAATTCATTCTTCCAAGCCGATTCTGGATAACCTGAAAACCAAAACCAACGATTCACATAATTGATAATACATTATACGGAGCTACTCATACCCGCAAATACCCGAGAAAAGTGCAAATGCTCAAAATTATCGGTTGGGTCGTTACAGAGAGTTAGCCCTGTTTAGTGGCCTTAGATGTTTTACAGAAGTGACGGACTTTGGTTAAGAAACTAAGTATGACAGTAAAATAATGAGAAGCTATTTTCCGAACAAGAAAAAATTTGAGAAGTCATACTTGAAACAAATTGTAACCAACCGTAGTTGGGGGAACGATGAGGATACAGTCAAGCTGTGTATTCTCTATATGATAGAATTCTTCATATGTCCTTCAGACAAAGATAATTTAGGTTTGATAAACCATTTTAGGTTCTACTTAGTGGACTCGGGGCAGTATGCGAACTACGTATGGGGTAGTGAATATTATACACAATTTCTTTAGTCCGTTAGGCACAAGATCAACCCTTCTGTTCATTTTTATATCATTCGAGGCTTTGCACTAGCTATGCAAATATGGTTGTATGAGTGTTGCTCTACCGTCAACACTGATATAGCTACAAGGGTTGCTAATTCGATCCCTTGCATACTTAGCTGGTCAGCTAGTACGGACAAAATATGTTTATCTGCGATTGAAGATAGAATGATCAAATCATCATGGATCAAGGTAAATGTTTTTCACTTATGAGCCGACAATCTAATATAAATTATCTACACATTTTATACATATTATGACTAAGTATCTCACATTTCTTTTTTTCACTCAGTTTACCAACATAATTGAAGCATCAGAAGAGCTTTCAAGAATGAATTTGCCAGATAAAGTTGAATACATCCTTGAAGAAGTTAAAACAAAGTTCGAGCATCCGATAGATGCTCCATCTCCATCCGAACATAAGCAGGCAATTGGAATAGATGACAAGAAAGATATTGTGAAAAAATAAAAGAAATTAAGAAAAGATGTTGATAAGGTAACATATATACATAATCCTAGATGGTTTCTTTAATTTATGTTATGAAAATTATTTTGTTAACTCTTTCAATTTTAATATGTAGGTTGGTTCATATCTTGGAACTTTCAAGAAAGAGATTTTTGAAGAACTAGGTAGCATTCGACTGCTACTCAATGATTCAATCAAGGCTGTTTTACGGGCGATAAATAGTCAAAAATATAACATTGATGCTAAGGTTTCATTGAAATATATTCAATTTAGAAAATATTTTTTACCATGTCTAAGTTTCTATTATCATTCATAAAGTATATAGTCTAAAAAATTAAACGTCTGCAGTTTACTGGCAGTTTTACGAAAAATGATTAGCACCTCAAAGAAAAGAACAATCAACGCATTTCGGGCAATAGTGCTAAACCAGTGCATGCCAGCAAAAGAAAAACAAGCATCTACATTATAGATATATTATATCTACAATATATCTACATATATATACATATAGCCTAATCATCATTATATTTACAATATATCTACATATAGCCTAAATTACCAACAACTAATCTATATTATATTTCCAATGATTTTCTTAGATACATGGCACGTGAATGACATACAAGTTGAGGAGAATGTTCTTGTAGGTGTTGATTTATCTTCCCAATTTTAAGGGGCATTTGATGAAGAGAATGCATGTATTATTTAGTACATGTTATCATCATATTTCACAATACATTTTGCATATCAGCTGTAGGATAACATTTCAACAAATTTACTTGTCACGGCCCCAAATCAACATAGGTCGTGATGGCGCCTATCATGAAACTAGGCCAGCCAACTACTAAGTGTAACACACAAAAACCATTCATTTAATATCACAAGTCAAGTAATTCATTTAAGGTTCCTGTTTTAAAGATATAATTAACAGCAGTAAAGCCACAAAAAATCAAATCTAACCATAACCCAGCACCCGGATACAACTGTCATGAGCATCTAAAGAGATAAATACAAAATAATCAGATAACAAGCCCCTATTAGTACAATCCTGAGAATAATAGAAATCTACGAGCTAAGAAAGGAAAAGAAGGCCAGCTGGGGACGTCGAACAACTACCTCTATCCTCGAGCAACCTCCGATCAAAGGAGAGATCAGCTAACGCTCAGATCTGGTACCTGGATTTGCACACAAAGGTGCGGGGAGTAACGTGAGTATGCAAACTCAGTAAGTAACCAAAGCAACTAAAGACTTGAGTGCAGTGATGAGCATTTACAAGTGATAGTTTCATAAAAGTATGTGCCAGTTAAAACAAATGGAGTAATCCAAAAGTCTAGATTTACCAAATACTTTACCAATTCCAGTTCCCTTCCTAAACTTGCGTAAAACATTAACTCAACGTCTATTAAAGGGACTCAGTTTAAAATGAGGGAAAAACAATGATCTCACAATTTATATCCTCTCGGGAACAATATCACTCATGCGTAAGATCTCTCAGTCACTCGTGACTCCTCTATCAGTACTCAATGCTCACACTCAGCACTCTCACTCAACGGGTACCATGTATCCATACAAACTACTGCGACGTGCAACCCGATCTGAATAATATATATATATATATAATATATATGTATGTATATATGATGCGGCGTGCAATCCGTTCCAAATAACAATCGACTACGCTCACTGGGGGTGTACAGACACTTGGAGGGAATCCTACAGCCCAAGCGTTATATTGATGTCGCGTGCAGCCCAATCCAATATATATATATATATATATATATTGCGGTATGCAACCCAATCCACACAATATCTATATATGTTGCGGCGTGCAGCCCGATCCATAACTATCCTCACAAACTCGGCTCTCGGCCTCACTCAGTCACCCTCTCAAGCCACTCAGGAAACTCATCTCAACATCACGGGACTCAGCCCCACATACCTCATAGTAGTCTAACACATTGGGATAACAGTGAAAAAGGAAACAAGTAGTAAACATGACTGAGTTCACAATTTTCTATCAAAAATAGTGTGAGAATAGTGTAAAAATACCCTTGAGGGTCTAAACAAATCGACACAAGGTCCCAAACGTGGCATACTGCCCATAATATAATATAAACCTCAAAAATACAGGACATCTCATGATTTCAAATCAAATACGTGGTATAATAGTCGCCACGGGACGGACCAAGTCACAATCCTTACTGGTGCACGCCCACACGCTCATCACCTAGCATGTGCGTCACCTCATTTACCAAAAACAAAGTGAAATACCGGGGTTTCATACCCTCAGGTCTAGAGTTACAATCGTTACTTACCTCAAACCGGCCTGAAAACTACTCCACGATGCTCTTGCCCCTCGAATTGGCTCCCAAATGCTTTGAGTCTATTAAAATCAGATTAATAACATCAAAATATGCTAGGAAGACGAAACCCATTTGATGTTTATCACAATTGGGCACAAATGCCAAAATTGGCCAAACCCGACCCTCGGGCCCACATCTCGGAATTCTATAAAAATCACACCATAATAATCCTCATCCTTTCCAGAGTTTATACATATAAAAAGCATTGAAATCCGACTATAATAGCCCCTTCAATTACTCAATTAAAGTTCCAATTTATCATGCCCTAACTTCCCCAATTTATGCCATTAAATTCCACTAATTCCAAGCTTAATCCGTCGAATATCAACATAGAACCGAGTTTTAGGTCTAGGAAACTTACCTCCACGGAAATCCTTTGAAAACCCTCTTCAAATCGCTCCCAAAAGCTTCAGCTTGTATGCAAGAATGATGAAAAATGCCAAAAAAAATCGCGGAGGCAAGTATTTATACTTCCTGCCTACTGAAACCGAACCTGCGGCCTTTGCTCTGCACCTGCGGTCCCAGGTGCGCACCTGCGGAATTCCACTTAAGGCGCAAATCTCGCACCTGCGGTGAATCAATGTCTCGCACCTGCGACTTTCTCCAGCCTGACCCCTTTTCGAACCTGTGCAAGCCACCCCGCACCTGCGGTGTCTCACTTGCGGCTACCCTTCCGCAGGTGCGGCCACACCAGAAACCTGGCACCAGCAGCTTCTTCAGCTGCATTTTCCAACTTCAATCCCTCTGATGACTATCCGAAATCATCCCGAGCCCCTCGGGACCCCAACCAAAAAAAAAAAGTCCCATAACCTTATTCAAACTTAGTCGAGCCTTCGAAACACCCAAAACAACGCCAAAACACCAAAATCACATCGGATTCAAGTCTATGAACTTGAGATTTCTAAATTCTGCCAATGATGCCGAAACTAACCAAAACACGTCTGAATGACCTGAAAATTTGCACACACGTCCGAATGACCTGAAAATTTGCACACACGTCCAAAATGACACTACAAACCTACTCCAACCTTCAGAATTCCATTTCGACCCTGATAGCTAACTTTCCACTGCCGACCGAAAATCGTCAAAAACTCAACTTCGCCAATTTAAGCCTAATTCTACACCGGACATCAAAAACACATTCCAAACACACTCCTAAGTCCCAAATCACCTAACGAAGCTATCCAAGCCATAAAATATATATTCCGAGGTCGTTTACCAATAAGTCAACTCCCATTTGACTTTTCCAACTATTAAGTCAATTTAATAGACTAAGTGTCCCAGTTCTCACCACGACCACTTCGAACCCGAACCAAACGACCCAACACAACATAAATAGGCTAAGCAACATATGATAAAGTATAAATAGGGAAAACAGCTAAAATTATCGAAACGACCGGCCGGGTCGTTATATTACTACAATTAAACTACAATTTATATACAGTAATTTTAATGTTTACTATAAATTATCTATAATTTTATTAAGTTATACATATTTATTGTAACAGAGAAGGAAACTATGCATGTAAAATCTCCAAAACAGAAAGCTACAATAAGTATTCCATGAGACCATTTAAATGAGAGAAGGAGACAAAAATGCAATCTCTCATTCTTAAGAAGAGAACGTTATACAATAAGGAGATGATTGTTGTGAAGATTTCAGTGGTATTATACATTACATTATAATTGTAGGGAAAACAAACAGGTTTAACATAAGTTTCAATTTTCAATAAAGAGCTGATGCAACATGTCTTCTTATTCTTTTGTTTTAAATTTTGAAGGTGAACTAGCCCACTACATTAATAGTGGTGATTCGGACAATGACTCCAGATATGAAAAAAGGGAAGTAACACTTGATGATTTTGAGTTGTCAGAGAACTTCTCCCAGATTATTAATTTCGGCGAGATTAATGAAGATGAAACAACCCTTGTGCATCAAGGAAGAACAAGGCAGCCTGGAAAGCATGCCATATCCCCCTTTCTCCCTTTTTACAGTTATGGGGGGAGCACTTCTGTTGGACCTCCAATTTTTCTCATCAAGCATCCATTTACTTGGGTTTTTGGCGATGATGTTGATCCTGACTTGTTGGAAGAATTCAATAAGTGGTTATACTTTGGTACCGATACAGTTTCAAAGATGTTAGTTTATACAATTTGTTCATATTTGGTTCATTCAACTTTTGGATTTTCAGTTGAATCTACATATTTATTGTAATTGCTATGTGTTTAAATAGGAGGAAGGCGCCTTATTCTGTAAAAGATAACCAGCTTAAGCCATGGTATGATCTTGGAGTGGATAAAGTTGATAAAAAGAGTGGTTTTATACTTTTTCACATCCCGAGCAAATCCTCAACGACACGATAAACACATACCCTGGCAGAATTTAATGACTCGCTGTAGTATTCTGTTATCTAAGGATTTTGTAGTTTTTTTGTTTAAAAATTGTAGTTAAATTGTGTGAATCATTGAGAAATAATGAAATTTGTTTTTATGCAGCACATTAATGTAATTTTATACTATTTGAGAAAGAGAGGAAAGTATGATCCTCAAAACAAAATACGGTTTACAACCACTGACTGTATGTTCAAGACTAGGATTGAACAAATTTATCAGAGGTACATTAATGCTCCTGCCGATAAGAAGCTTGTTGTTGTCAAACCCCAGGACGTCGTATTAGAATACATATTGGGGTACAGGTTACTCTCACATGTTGCATGGGATCAAGTTGATTTTGTGATTATGCCCATAAACATTGTGAAAAAATTTACTGGTTGTTGGTTGTGTTTGACATTACCGATAGGGTTCTATATGTTTATGATTCTATGGTCTCTTCACGAAATCACAACATTGTTGAATCTGTCGACAACAAGTTTATTGTTATGATCCCCCTCCACTTGTCATGCACCGACTTCTATGGCAAGCGTCCAAACATAAACTTCAAGAACACAAAGGCATACATTGAAAAATGTGTTACTGACCCTCTTGACATTCAGTGGTTGGTTGGTGAGATACCCCAGCAAAAAAAGGGATCACTGTATGAAAAATCTTCTTTTCCTTCTATCTATTTAACATATTTTATTTTACACTGATTGCTAAATCTTTTCCCTAGTTTCTTTTTCAGTGATTGTGGTGTATACGTTGCGGCATTTGCAGAATATGCCAACATTGGAGAGCTAGCAATTTCAAAAGAATACCTTTCTGATATTGATCAACATCGTAGACGCTATGGAGCGCTACTTTGGGATTATGCTGGGAAAAAGCAAGAGCTTGGTGCAATTAGTGAGAGTGAGGTGACTGGAAAATTAGCAAGAAGAAAAGGTGCACCAGCTGTGAACGAGAGAACACAAGTCCGGAAGAAGAAGAATTAGTTGCCCTTTTCTGTAGAAAAATTGTAGTTAAATTATTTAGTTGTAGTTGTTTTGTAGTAAAGTTGTAGTCAAATTGTTAAATAAGAATAAGTCAGTTGAATTTGTAGAAGATTTGTGCTACAATGATTTTACCTTTTGTTGTGTTATTTTATCTAGGATACTACTACTTATAATAGAAAACATTTGTTGCTTTTTTTTTGGGTTGAAAGCTATTAGTACTGGATCTCGTCATTTTTAGCATATAAAACTTTACAACTTAACTATAATTATGTATAATACTAATACAAAATTAAACAAACAATCAATTATAAGTAGTGTTGTTATGAAAGGCTGAAATAATAACATTCAGTAATTAAAAAACACAAATACAAACCAATTCTATTAAGAGTTGAAAATATTTCATTATAGGAGACAGTCTTTATGTAACGACCCGACCGGTCGTTCTGAGAATTTTATCTCGTTTTCCCTATTTATGCTTTATCATATGTTGCTTAGCCTATTTATGTTGTGTTGGGTCGGTTGGTTCGGATTCGGAGTGGTCGTGGTGAGAACTGAGACACTTAGTCTCTTATATTGGCTTAATAGTTGAAAAAGTCAACTGGGAGTTGACTTATTGGAAAACGACCTCAGAATTTAGATTTTACGGCTTGGACAGCTTCGTTAGGTGATTTGGGACTTAGGAGTGCGTTCGGAATGAGATTTTGATGTCCGGTGTAGAATTAGGCTTGAATTGGCGAAAGTTGGTTTTTGGCGATTTCCGGTCGGCAGTGGAAAATAGGCTATTGGGGTTGGAATGGAATTCCAAAAGTGGGAGCAGGTTTGTAATATCATTTTGGATATGTGTGCAAATTTTTAGGTCAATCGGAAGTGTTTTGGATGGTTTCGGCATCCTTGATGGAGCTTAGGAATTTCAAAGTTCATAGGCTTGAATTTGATGTGATTTTGGTGTTTTTGCGTTGTTTTTGGTATTCTGAAGGCTCGACTAAGTTTGAATGAGGTTATGGGATATGTTGGCATAATTGGTTGAGGTCTCGAGGGCCTCGGGTGAGTTTCGGGTGGTTATCGGAGTGTGTTTGGCTTTAAAGAGACTGTTGTTGTTGCTGCATTTTCTGCTACTGGTTTCCTTCTACGCAATCGCAAGAGTAGGGCCGCGATCGCGTAGGTCTGTTGAGGGAAACTGGGAAATTTTTCTATGCGATCGCCAATTTGGGTCTGCGATCGCGAGGGTCTGTCCAGTTGGCTATCACGAACGCATGGCTAAGGTCGCGTTCGCGAAGAAGAATTTGGAGCAGTCGTGAGGGGAAGGAATTTATTTACGCGATCGCGTAGTAAGGTTCGCGTTCACGTTTCTTTGGGAGCTTGTTATCCGCGATCGCGTGTGTGTTTATACGATCGCATAAGGTAAGTTTTGGACCAGTCCATTTTTGTGCTTCGCGATCGCGAGGCAAATTCCGCGATCGCGATGAAGGAAATAGCTGGACAGAAAGTTTAAGTTTCAAAACGAGGGTTTTAGGTCATAACTCAAAAAACCATTAGAGAGCTCGGGAGAAGGAGGATTTGGAGGAGATTTTCAGTGGAGTTCTTGAGGTAAGTGTTCTTCAATCACATTTGGGATAATTTCATGATTTAGCCTTGATTTTACCATGTAATTTGAGGAATTAAAGTGGAAATTGGGGGAAAATGGGAGGAAAATTTGGGAATTTTTTTGATGATTTGAGTGGGCAATTGAGGTTAGATTTTGGTAAATTTTATATGAGTAGACTCGTGAGGGAATTACGATTCTAGTTTTCTAATTTTTATCGAATTCTGAGAAGTGGGCCTAGGGGCCGGGTTTGACTAATTTCGGGATTTGTGCCCAATTGTGATAATTTTTGAATGGGTTTCGTCTTCCTAGCATATTTTGATATTATTAATCTGATTTTGATAGACTCGGAGCATTTGGGAGCCGTTTCGAGGGGCAAGAGCATCGCGGAGTAGTTTTCGGGCCGGTTTAAGGTAAGTAACGATTGTAACTCTAGACCTGAGGGTATGAAACCCCGGTATTTCACTTTATTTTTGGTAAATGAAGTAACACACATGCTAGGTGACGAGCGTGCAGCGGTAGGGATTGTGACTTAGTCCGTCCCGTGGCGACTATTATGCCGCATATTTGATTTGGAATCATGAGATGTCCTGTAATTTTTAGGTTTATATTGTATTATGGGAAGTATGCCACATTTGGGGCCTTGTGCCGATCTGTTTAGACTCCCAGGGTTATTTTTACACTATTCCCACACTATTTTTGATAGAAAATTGTGAACTCAGTCATGTTTATTACTTGCTGCTATTTCACTGTTATCACAATGTTTTAGAATACTGTGAGGTATTTGGGGCTGAGTCCCGTGATGTTGAGATGAGTTGCCTGAGTGGCTTGAAAGGATGACTGAGTGAGGCCGAGAGCCGAGTTGTGAGGATAGTTATGGATCGGGCTGCACGCCGCAGCATATATATATAGATATTATATAGATCGGGCTTCACGCCGCAGCATATGTATATATATATATATATTGGATCGGGATGCACGCCGCATCAATATAGTGCTTGGGTTGTAGGAGCCCCTCTAGGAGTCTGTACACCCCAGTGGATCGGGTTGCACGCCGCAGTAGTTTGTGTGGATTCATGGTACCCGTTGAGTGAGACTACTGAGTGTGAGCATTGAGTACTAATAGAGGAGTCACAAGTGACTGAGAGATCTTACGCATGAGTTATATTGTGCCCGAGAGGCCATAAATTGTGACATCATTGTTTTTCCCTCATTTTACACTGAGTCTCTTTAATAGACGTTGAGTTAATGTTTTATGCAAGTTTAGAAAGGGAACCGGAATTGGTAAAGTATTTGGTAAATGTAGTCTTTTGGATTACTCCATTTGTTTTCACCAGCACATATTTTTATGAAACTATCACTTTTATATGCTCGTCACTGCAATTAAGTCCTTAGTTACTTTGGTTACTTACTGAGTTGGCGTACTCACGTTACTTCCTGCACTTTTGTGTGCAAATCCAGGTACCAGGTCTGAGCGTTAGCTGATTTCTCCTTTGCTCGAAGGTTGCTCGAGGATAGAGGTAGTTGTTCGGCGTCCCCAGCTGGCCTTCTTTTCCTTTCTTAGCTCGTAGATTTCTAGTATTCTCCGGATTGTACTAGTAGGGGCTTGTTATCAGATTTTTGTATTTATCTCTTTAGATGCTCATGACAGTTGTATCCGGATGCTGGGTTGTGGTTAGATTTGATTTTTTGATTTTATTGCTGTTAATTATATATTTAAAACAGGAACCTTAAATGAATTACTTTGACTTGTGACATTAAACGGGTGGTTTTGTATGTTACTCTCAGTAATTTGGCTGGCCTAGTTTCACGATAGGCGCCATCATGGCCTATATTGATTTGGGGTTGATCACGCCCAACTATGTATTCTATAAAGACTAAACGGGCGTTGCAAATATAAATCTGGGGTATTAAGCCCA
>ML383541.1:0-16056 GCA_005239525.1 Nicotiana knightiana | reverse complement strand
GCCTCCCTCTCTCTCTCTCTCTCCCGGAGCATAAAATCCCTAATTCAGCGATCGGAAATCCCTAATTCACCAGAGTTGCAATGTCGACGGTGCCTTCAACGTCGGGGGGAGCTACTTCAACGTCGTCGCAGTACACTTACTCAAACGGCACATACTTTCCGACGCCGTTTCATCTCCAACAACAACCTCCTCCTCAGCCCTACATAGGCGCTGCTCCTCCGCCCGTACAGCTTCCCGGTCCTTCCGTCTATCCTTCTCCTGCTCCTATTCCGGGCGTTTACACGTTGCCTCAGTTTCAACAAGTAAGTGCTCCAAACGTCAGCAAATATTAATTGCAAAAAAAGGAAGAAATAGGAAAATTATAAACTTCTATTTCTGAATTTCGGTCTTCGTACGTTGTAAAGACGGGCGAAATTGCAATTTGTTGTTAATTCTTACATTTTGATTTCGTTGGAGTCACGCTAATGTCCATAGAAAGTTTAATTGATTAATAGCTTGTGGAATAAGTAATTATGTAAGTCAGTTTTTTTTTCATTTTTGCTCCCTTTTCTAGTTATTTTTGACAAATGTTTGAGAATTTTGCGGGTATTTGTAAAATCTTTCAGGGGAAGTTGTTTAGAGTATATTTTTTTATAGAGTTTAATAAGTTATATACACTACACTATCAGGTCACCGAATCCATCTACAAGTGCCTCCATAAAATAGTGCAGGTTACCTGCTTCCACAATAGGTAAATGTGACTTGACAGTACAAATTTTTGTTGCACTGAGAGTATATAGAGCTTAAAATCCCTTTTATAAGGGTGCTGCCTGGGCCAGCTTGCCTGCTGAGAATATCTGCGCCTATGTTTGTGTGTATGTGCATGATAAAATATCATGACACCAATTAGAAGCTTGTTACTTTCGTTTTAGGAGGAGAACAGAAGAAAATCTCAATAGATGTATTTGCACCAGGCCGTTGTACATATGTTACTTTGTATGTTAAGCTAGTGGCTTGTTTTGAAAAAAGAAGGTATGCTTTGTCGTGTGTGTAGTCAGTAATGTACGTAATACTTGCGGACAGGCTCAGCAGTTATTCCAAAGAGATGCGCAGACAATCACACCTGAAGCACTTGAGAATGTGAAAGCTGCACTTGCAAGCAGCGAAATTGAGCACAAAGCTGAGGCCAAGAAGAAAGCTGTACCTCGTAAGGCAGCAGGACAAAGTTGGGAAGATCCTACTCTAGCAGAGTGGCCAGAGAGTAAGCATAATTTCCTATTCTTTTTTTTCCTTGACTGGCTGTGCCTCATTGTACTAAAATCTGTTTATTTATTCTTCTGTTTTTTCTTGGGGGGTTACTCTAGTTCTCTCTCCTCATAGTCTTTGATAGTTTTAACATCAGTTGAACTGGATTCTATCTTTAACTGAATTTCCACTAAAAAGTAAGTAAAGTAATCGCTTATAGTTCTTATTGTAACCAAAAGTTAACAGTTATATTTGATTTTCAAAATGGATTCAGCTTTTCCTTCGAAATGTCTCCTATTAGAGTATGTTACCGTATATACAAGGTTCAACTTTAAAATATGATATTGTGTATAAGGTAGTGTAGCATGTCAGAGTAGGCAAACAATGTGTGAAGGAGGTAATTTTTATTTAGTATCAAGGAAGTAATTTTATCTCCTCTTTTTTCTCTGCTCATTGTTTTTAGGTCGAGTACTGTTCTTGAATTTTCTTGATGCACTCTCGTTTTAACGTAGGAACTTTGGCGTAGAGTATGAGGAGACTCTCTGAGCGAATAGGTGAATAACAGATTGGAAGGGACAAAAAGTGGTGGTGAATACTGACATGATTGAAGCTGAAATCCCAGGGTTTATTGTAGTTGACATGGTTATGACAGATAATTGAAAAGTTTAGGATGAATTAGCCTATCTTTAATACATAACCAATTACTAGGTGCCTATAATGAGTGTTTATAAAAGGTCTAACTTTCTGAATAAACCAGTGCGGATGAAAGAAGCATGAATAGCAAGTAAATATACTATATGAATTCGTCTTAGTTAAGTTATGGGACATTTTGTGTCTTGTCTATCTAAATGCACTTCTTTTTCTGGAGGTGTTTAGAGAAGAGAATGTGCAGGAGAAAACCTGTGAGGTCATTATTATGCTATACTGGTCCTCTTTCATGGATTGTGGTCTTGCAAGTGATATCATTTTTGAACCCACTTATCTTTTGCTGTTGGTTCTCTGGTCACTTCCTTCCATGATGGCTGTTTGCACTTGTTTTCCTGTGGTTATTGTGTCTTTTGCTGTTACAGTTGGTGCAAATCCTAGTACAGTGGAATAACTAAGTTTCCTGTTCGGATGGTGTCACAGATGATTATCGTCTATTCTGTGGTGATCTTGGGAATGAGGTGAATGATGATGTCCTATCAAAAGCCTTTTCAAGGTTTCCAACCTTTAACATGGCTAAGGTAAGCTCTATTAGATCATTTACTTTTTTCCAATAATCTTACATTTTTATGTATACATGAGCACTGGTATTTCTGGTCATGAAGGGAGACATTTTGGTCCCCTAGAAGTTTAATAGCATGTTTGGCCAAGCTTCTCAAGAGGCCAAAAGCACTTTTTTTTTTTCTAACTTGAGGTGTTTGGCCAAGCTTTTTTGGGGAAAAAAAGTGTTTTTGGGAAGAAGCAGAAGCAGTTTCTGAGAAGCAGAAAAAAGTAGCTTCTTCCCAAAAGCAGAAGCAGAAGCAATTTTGACTTTCCTTCTTACCAAGAATACCCTTAACAAAATATAGTATATACCAAAATAACTGTTAAACCTAATCCTTAGGATATTAATGTATAAATATTTCTTATTATTTTTAGGATTCTTTCTTATATAGTGACTTTAGGGGTGAATATTTTTATATTTTGTTGAATGATTTTTAATATATTTAACTTATATTAAAAGAATTAAGTACTTTCAATTTTATTTTCATGGTTTACTTAAATAAAATGAAAAGATTTAGTTATTGCATGTAATAACAAATTTTTGAGATTATTTTTTACTTATAATATTAACTATTAAGTAAATCTATTCATGTCCTTATTCGTAATTTGATACTTAAAAGCACTTTCTGAAAAGCTTGGCCAGCTCAAAAGTGCTTTTCAGAGTGATTAGCCAAACACAAACTGCTTCTCTTCAAAAGTACTTCCCAAAATAAGCTAATTTCTCTAGCTTGGCCAAACAGGCTATATTATCTTCTTCTTTTTTTATATCATATTTCTGCTTCCTGAACATTCTCAAATCTTAAAAAAGCTAGAAATTTTTGTAAATGCATCGACTATTGATAGTATGCGTACATCGAGTTTTGAGATAGACTTCTCCTCACTTTTGACTGCTTTCAAATTGGAGTTCAGTAATATGAAAATTGAAGTGAACATATTGGTAGTGTCACTGTTGGACCAATATTCCTCCAGTTGTATGTTTTTTTGTGTGTGTGTTCTTATCCCTTTTTTGGTGGGGTACACCGCATACATGGATGATGACTTAGTTCTGTATGTGCTTGCGTGTATTTGCATAAAATGAAGAACATAAGGAGCATCTAAATGAGAAGACTCTAGATTGGTGGCATCTAATTGGGAAGATTGTAATGGTGGTGAACTGGTGATACCTTACCTCGAAGTCTATTTGTAATTTGTTTATCGCCCAAAACTGCAGTAGTTAATGCGTTATAAAAAAGTGTAGCTTAGTTATATTTCAAGATCCATCATGCTGATGTTATTATAATTCCTTTCTTTCTGCCTTGATCTGAAAAGATTAGAAAAAAATGAAGTATTTTATATTCGCCTCACTCTCTTCGAATTTTGTTGTATAATTTTATGTTGTAGCTTGTAAGGTTCAGTAACAAAGGGATTCTGCAATGCTTGTTGACAGGTTGTGAGAGACAAGCGGACTGGTAAGACCAAGGGATATGGATTTGTGAGTTTTTCCAACCCATTAGACCTTGCGGCAGCACTTAAAGAAATGAACGGTAAGCTATCTGCTAATCAAGATATGAATGTGCAGTTTCTTATTGTGCTTAAGGTACACTGGCGTAATCAATATATTAAATGACACAACTTGATAAAAGTGGATCTGTCACTGTTAAGTGATCAGCTTTTACCTTCTTGAAGACCACTGCGTATAAATGGTATGGATGGTAGTCTTCAGTTGGATCTAACATTTTCCTAGATATATCATTTGGTTGATGCCATGTGCGGATTTCCTTGGTCCCCCCTTTTTTGATGTCTTCATGTCAAATGATGCGTTGATAGAGTGTCCTCTACCGGCCCCTGGTTTTTTATTTGATTGTATAATTGGCCTCCCCTCTCCTCTCTAAACAAAAAAAGAAAGAAAGAAAAGGGAATGGTGAAGGAAACAAGTAACAGAACTTTACTGGAAACAAGATTTAGTTCTGCTTCTGAAGTTGGTTTAGGCAAAGAAAAAATAGGTCAAGAAAAAACAACATCAACCAAACCTGTATTGAGAGGATTTCAGAACTCTGGTTTCTTGGAGTTCGCAAAATGGGGATACATGTTTGATGTGGCAGTTGTTTTAGTTATTGCATTGGTAATGATAATATTTCACCCAGATGCCTAATAAGGTGCTAATTCATGTTTGATTTCAGGGAAGTATGTTGGAAACCGGCCGATCAAACTTCGCAAGAGTAAGTGGCAAGAGAGGATTGACTACGAAGCTCTGGGAAGTTCGAAGGTGAGGGTTTTTGCGTGGTGATTGGCCTACTTATGATATTACATCTTGATAGCTGGCACTATCTAACTTCTACTTATCAAAATGTCATTAACTGACTACTTTTTTGTGGATGTTGGATCTTGTGGCAGAACCGATCACATAAGAAACCAAAGCTAACAAAGAAGAGTGTATTGCACAAGTGAGCGCCAACCATGATAATGGCTCAAGCAGCAAGATACTTGATATGTATTTTAAATGTGGCTTAATCAATTTCTTAACCATTGGCGTTGTTCGAGAAAGCAGGGACTCAGAAATACTGTTTGAACCCCTGCAATTTGTTATTCACAATGCTGTATCCATCAGTTGCTGGTTAATGTATTTCTTCCTCCTTCTAAGAGCACTAGGAGGGTTCTGAATGATGGAATCCTTTTGGCAAACATAGATTGGTGGATGGGGAAACTGTTGTAGTTTGGAAACTTTGGTTCGTTCACAAGATAAATTGCAGTTTCATACTTCCATTAATGTATCAGTTGAATTGTAGGATGATGAATGTATGTTCCAATATTTGTGCAATTAATCAACTGAAAACAACTCTTGCTAGATATAAGGCCTAATATATTTAAAAATCGACTGAAACGTATTGTACCCAATCGATTTTTAGGTTTCTTTTAATAAAATCCTAGGTTTTTATATAAATTTCAATTTCTAAATTTCCAAACTTATTATGCCACTCCTGTTGAAACTAAATTATTTCTAGCATATAAACTAGCAAAACACAAAGTATTTTAATGATTATTAGTAGCAAATTACAATGTATTTTTTTGAAATTTTAATCGTCTTTAGACTTTATTCTTGATTCCCAACTTGGTTAATATCTATTCACTTGTGTGATTTATATATTTTTTAATCTTTACTTAATTTTTTTTTACGTTGCTGTGAATAGTTAATAGATCTACACTCTCTGGTCATCCTTCAAGTTTTCTTAATTCATCATCCTTTAAACAATAAAAACGCTAGAGAGTTTTGCTCAGTCCTACATAAGTATGTATGTTATTGCATCCACTTGTACTAGTGATTTTTACATGAAATTTACAAAAAAAACGAAAATTGACCAAATTGTACCGATGACGAAGAGAAACCGAGATGATTGTAGGTCTACCTCATCATGTTTCGACACAATCAACCATCATAGTCTTACCTGACCGCTGCTTTGATTTGCATTGAACATAGCTAGATGAACCTCTTTAGACGTCCTCTCAATTGTCATTTTAGGTGCTACTTACTGATACACAAATTACACAATAAGCTCAAGAACAATCCAGTTCAATGCAACGTCAGCTTGGTAGTTAAAAGCTAGTTAGAGGTAGTTAAAAGTTAGTTAATGGTCAATTAAAGCTAGTTAGACAGTTAGAGAAGGATTCCTTCAGTTGTAATAATCAGTAGTCAATTCTCAATTCTTATATAACATTGCAATTCGTAGTTACATAGAATAATCAGACTATTAACATTTCTCTCTAAAATCTCTCTCCCGCTCTCTTCCTCTCTTTATATTTCTTCTTATTTACAACTCCATAGTTGAACTCTCAAGTCCTTGAAACTCCTGAACAACTGATCGATCCTTGAATTCCTTGTTGAATTCCTGCAATTGAGTAACAATAGTATCTGAGCTGATCATCTTCGGTAATCATGGCGAAAGGTGTTCGATCAAATGATACAGCAACAGAAGAACCAGGGGATTTACGTGAATTGATACATAAGTTAATCGTAGATGTTGAGGCTCTATCCGGAGAGGTCTCAAATCTGAAACGTCTAGACCAGACTGTTCTTGAACTAAAAGAACAGTTGACTCATTCTGGAGAAAATTGAAGGGATAAGACTCCCATACAACATAAAGGCGAACCATCTGATGAAAGGTCACCAAGAGAAAAGAGTCATGCCAGTTATAACCATCACAACTCCAATTTCTCGAGGTGGTCGAGGATGGATTTCTTGAGGTTTAATGGGGAAGATCTGAAGTCGCGGCTAATCAAAGTTGAGCAGTTCTTCTCCATGGAGAAGGTTCTTGCTGAAGAAAGGGTGGAGGTGGCTGCAATGCAGTTAGTAGCTGTAACGACTCGGCCGGTCGTTTTGAGAGTTAGAGCCCCGATCCCCTAATAACTATTTTCCCCATAATTGTTTCTGCCTTTGGGATTTGCCGGAGTGATTGGTTATGGAATTCGGAGAGTTTTGGGACACTTAGTCCCTAGTTGTGAGTTTAAGCCTTGGAATTTGGACCGTAGTCGGAACTGTGTGAGGACGGATTCGGATGGAATTTTGTCGACACTGTTAGCTCTGTTGAGTGATTTTGAGGTTAGGAGCGCGTCCGGAATGTGTTTAGGAGGTCTGTAGTGGATTTAGGCTGGAATTGGCGAAAATTCATTTTTCGGCGATTTCGGTCGTAGTGGAAGTTTTGATATCGAGCTCGGAATGGAATTCCGAAAGTGGCTATAGGTTCGTAGTGTCATTTGTGACCTGCGTGTAAAATTTGAGGTCATTCGGAGTAGGTTTGATGTGTTTCGGCATCGTTTGTGAAAATTTGGAAAATTCTACGTTCTTAGGCTTGAATATTTGCTCAATTCATATTTTTGGTGTTGAACACTTGACTAAGTTGGTATGGTGTTATAGGATTGGTTGGTAGGTTTGGTTGAGGTCTCGGGGGTCTCAGGTGTGTTTCAGATGCTTAACAGAATGAAATTGGACTTAGGAAAATCTGGTGCCTTTGCTGGTTCTGGTGTTTCGCACCTGTGGAAGGGAGACCGCAGGTGCGGAAGAGGCGCGCATATGTGGAACTGGTGGGGCTGATCATGGAGCGCAGGTGCGCAAGTTTGATCGCACCTCCGAGCCTGCAGGTGTGAAACCTGCGCGCAGGTGCGGAGCCTGGCTGCTTTAATGAAATGCGCAGATGCGCCGTTTGGACCGCAAGTGCGGTATCCGCAGGTGCGAGAAAAGGTCGCAGATGCGAGGATCGCTGGGCAGAGAAGAGGATTTTGAGGGTTTGAAATTTCATAACACAAAATTTGATTTAGAGCTCGGTGGGAGGCGATTTCTCGAGGGATTTTGAGGGAGAACTATTAGGTAACTAATTCTAACTCTATTTTGATCATATTGCACGAATATATTGTTGTTTTTCTCGTCTAATTAAGGAATTTGAGTGAAAAAGTGAGAATTTGAGGGAAAAGTTCCCCAATTGATTTTTTGGGTTTTGATCGGATTTTAGGCGTCGGAATTGGAAAATTTTTGGATGAATGGACTTGTGAGTGAATGGGTATTCATAATTTGTGATTTTTACCCGATTTTGAGTCGTGGACTCGAGGAGACTTTTTGGGCGTTTTTTCTATTTCCATTCATTAGCTTTGAATTCATTTGCTAAAGTAGTTACTTGTAGTATTATTTACATTATGCAATTGTTTTGATTAGATTTGGGCCATTCAGAGTTGGATATTCGTGGCAAGAGCGTGTTGTTGAGTTGACTTGAGAGGTTCGAGGTAAGTGGCTTGCCTAACCTTGTGTTTGGGACTTTCCCTTAGGATGTTTTATATTAATTGATGTGTGGGCGCCGTGTACGTGAGGTGACGAGTACGTAAACGGGCTATTATTGCAAAAATCCCGTTTTTTGTCCTTCTAAGTCATAAAATGTTTTTCCCTTATTAAACCACACTATTATGTTTAATTGCTTAGTTTAGATTAGGGAAGCATGCTTACGTGTTTTAACTACCTATTTGACATTCTGTGTGACATGCTTAGCTCGATCCCTATTTTCCCTAATCTACGTTTAGTCTATGTATCAATGCCATACATGTCATTTTATCTTGTGTTGCATATTTACTTTGGGACTACAGACGTATTTCGGGAGATCCCCCAGCACTGCATATTTACTTTGGGACTACGGCGTATTCCGGGAGATCCCTCTGCCTTGCATATTTATTTTGGGACTACGGACATATTCCGGAAGATCCCCCAGCACAACATATTTACTTTTGGGACTACGGACATATTCCGGAATATTCCCATGTACTGCATAATTATTTGGAACTACGGGACGGTATCCCGGGAGATTTCCTATTGTGTTTACCTTGTTCTGAGCCGAGGACTCCTATAACTGTAAATTTTGTGAATTTCTTTAATCGGTTTAGTGTAAATTTATATATATATATATGTCTTAATGTTTAATTTATTATATTTACTCCGGTATGGATTTGACCGGACCTAGTCACTACTCGACCGAGGTTGGGCTTGGCACTTACTGGGTACCATTGTTGTGTACTCGTGCCCTTCCTGCACATGTTTTTCGCGTGCAGATCCAGGTACGAGATATCAGCCTTGGGATTAGTGCGTGTTGTTGATTCCAGGAGACTTCTAGGTACTTCTGCTTGCGTCCGCAGATCCTCGGAGTCCCCTTCTACTCCCTCGCCTAAAGACTTTCTTGGTTTATCTTCAAACTGTTGTATAGAGCTACATAGATTGTAGAAGCTTGTGACTTAGCGACATTCCGGGTCTTGGGAGACTATTTTGTATATGTCGAGCGACACCATTTCTGTTATTTATAATATGTTGTTCTATCTTTTATCATTTGGATTTCTTTAAGTTTTTTCCGTAATATTAGTCTTACCTCGTCGTAAAGACTAGGTGCCGTCACGACACCTTTTTTGGGTCGTGACAGAAGGTGAAGCTATATAGTGGCATTTAGCATTCATGAGGTATGGACAATATCTCCGACCAGCTACATGGACTGAGTATGTGATGGAATTGGTGGAAAGATTTGGAGTCCACTTTGATGATCCTATGGAAGAGATCAAGAAGATCAGGAAAACTGGTACTGTCAAGGAGTACCAAGCTGTTTTTGAAAGGAATCTCACAAGAGTTAATCTGTCAGAAGAAAACGCCATCAGTTATTTTCTTGGTGGACTGAAACATGAGTTGAATGTTGCAGTAAAACTCACCAATCCCACTACCTTATCTCAGGTGTACAAAACTGCTAGGATGCAAGAGGCTTATTTAGCTGCTATTAGACAACCTTCTTCAGTCAGCAATGCACCAACCAGTGCTTCCAGAAGAATCATGGATCAAAGAAATAATAGCAGACCATTGTTGCCAACTCCTACCCAAGGTAATGCTGGGACTTCTAAAGGATTTAACAGAAGAACTTTGAGTCTAGATGAGATGAATGAAAAAAAGGATAAAGGTCTATGTTACTTTTGCAATGAAAAATATGTAGTGGGGCATAAATATAAGAATTTGAAGCAGACATACTTACATGAATTAGAAGAACCAGAAGAGGGGTTATTTTCAGAGGAATCAGTGAATGAATTAGAAGAGAAGGAGATGGAACTGTCACAACCAATGGAGCAGGTGAAAATTTCCATTCATGCTCTGAATGGATCATTGGAGTACAAGACACTAAGAGTGACTGGGTACCATTCTCAAAAACCCTTGTACATCTTAGTGGACACATGAAGCTCTCACTATTTTATGGACCTTGAGTTAGTGGAGAAATTAAAATTCCCTGTGAGAGCAGCTAAACCACACCTAGTAGCAGTAGCCAATGGAAACATGTTAAAGGTGGATAAAGTTTGCAAAATCTCTTGGCTTCTACAAGGAGCTAATTTTTTTGCTGAATTCTTGCTACTGCCCTTGGGATCTTGTGGGGGTGGTACTAGGAGTTCAATGGTTATAGACATTGGGGGATATCAAAATGAATTTCAGAACACTCACCATGGAGTTCTATTACAAAGGAAGGAAACATGTACTTAGAGGATCAGGAAAGCAAATTCTGACTCCTGGAGCTGGAAAGCTGGCTAGAATTTCAGGTAAACAATCTGAATTATGCATGATACAATAATGCCTGCTATGTATAATGAAGTACGATGTTGTTCTTTGAAAACTAAAGAGACATCTGAACAAGATCCTAGACTACTGAACTTGTTAAATGAGTTTAAGGAGTTGTTCAAAGAACCTACACGATTGCCACCATCTAGAGGAGTGTTTGATCATATGATTGCCCTTCAAGCTGGAACTAAACCTATTAACAAAAAACCATAGTATCCCACAGTCAAGAATGATGTTATTGAAACCTTAGTAAAACAAATGTTAGATCAGGGTATTATCGAACCAAGTTGCAGTCCTTTTGTTGCGCCTGTTGTTTTGGTTGGAAAGAAAGATGGTACCTGGAGGCTGTGTATCGATTATAGGGATTTGAACAAGCAGATAGTAAAAAACAAATTATCTATTCCTATTGTAGAAGATTTACTGGATGAACTAAGAGGATCTAAAATCTTTTCAAAGATAGACTTGAGGTCTGGTTATCATCAACTCAGGATGGCAGTTGAAGATGTACCAAAGATTGCTTTTAGAACTAATACTGGCCATTATGAGTATTTAGCAATTCCTTTGGTTTGTCAAATGCTCCCGCAACTTTTCAAGGATTAATGAACTCAGTTTTCTAGAAGTTCCTTAGGAAGTATGTCTTAGTCTTTTTTGATGATATGCTAATATATATCAGCAATATAGATGATCATATGTTGCACCTAAAGTCTGTTTTTGGAGAAATGAAAAAGCATCAATTATTTGCTAAGCAGAGCAAATGTTTCTTTGGGATCCAAAAAATAGAATATTTGGGGCATTTTATTACTACTGAAGAGGTTTCAACAGATCCTCAAAAGGTAGAAGTTATGAAGGAGTGGCCTTTAACCTCTAATGTTAAACAACTTAGAGGATTCCTTGGGCTAGATGGTTATTATATGAGGTTTATCAGAGGGTTTGGTTCCATCAGCAAACCATTAACCGACCTTCTCAAGAAAGATAATTTCAAAAGGTCACATGCTGCTTCAGAAGCCTTTGAACAGCTGAAGGTTGCATTTATTCAGGCTCCAGTATTTGGCATTACCTGATGCTAACAAGACCTTTACTGTTGAAACTGATGCAAAAAAGGGCATCATGTTGCTTTTATCAGCATAGCACTCTCCCCCAAACATGCTGCTCTTTCAGTTTATGACAGTACTTTTAGCTATCGTTTATGCTATCACAAAATGGTCCTAGTACCTACTTGGTCAGAAATTTATTATAAGAACTGATCAGAGGGCCCTTAAATTTCTAATGGAGCAGAAACTACACACAATTTCTCAGCTTATGTGGCTAACAAAGCTAATGCCTTTTGACTATGTTATTGAATACAAGAGAGAGGTGGAAAATAAAGTAACAGATGCCCTATCTAGGGTACCTGGAGCTGGGCTATTCTCTTTAGTAATTTCCATGGCTAGTTTAGAGCTGCTGCAAGCTATCTTTGACAGCTGGAATACATATGCTGATTTGAAGACCCTCATTGAACAATTGCAGACAAATCCACAATCACAGTCAATTTACATTGATTCACAATTAGTTTAAGAGGAAGGGGAAGCTAGTAGTTGGAAAGGGCCCTTAACTTAGAAGGAATATTATATCATTATGGCATTCTACTCCTCAAGGTGGCTACTCTGGCATAGAAGAAACACTTTTGTCACTGTTCTATTGGAAAAGAATCAGAGAAGATGTCAATTTTTTTGTTCAAGGGTGTGATATTTGCTAGAGGAATAAATCTGATTTGGCAGCCTACCCTGGTCTTTTGCAACCACTCTCTATTCCTGAGGTATTTAGGTCTCAAATCAGTATGGATTTCATAGATGGACTTCCTAAATCCCATGGATATGAAGTCATCTTAGTCATAGTGGATAGATTGAGTAAATATTGTCATTTTATTCCCTTGAAGCACCCTTATACTGCTTAGTCCGTGGCTAAGGTATTCATGGAGGTCATATACAAACTACATGGATTACCAGATTCTATAGTGAGTGACAGGGATGAAGTATTTTTAAGCACCTTTTGGTAGGAGTTATTTGCAATTCAGGGAGTTCAATTAAACACCTCAATAGCTTATCATCCTCAATCAGATGGCCAAACTGAGGTCCTAAATAGGTGCTTAGAGACTTATCTAAGGTGATTCTGCTCTGAAGAAGCCACATATTGGTATTCCTATTCACATATGGCTGAGTATTGGTATAACATTTCCTTTCACACTGCCATAAAAACTACACCTTATGAGGCACTTTATGGCAGGCCACCACCACTGCACTTACCCTATTTTCTAGGAGAATCGGCCTCCACCGAGGTTGATAACACATTACTGAATAGGGAGATGAAGCTCTGATTATTGCAGCATCATCTATTGAGAGATAAACTCAGGATGAAACAACAAGCTGACAATAATATAAGTGACATGAATTTTGAAGTGGGAGATTAGGTATATTTCAAGGCTCAACCTTACAGTCAAGTGACCATTACATCACAACCTTTTCACAAATTGGCTTCCAAATATTATGGGCCCTTCCATATTACTAAGAAAGTAGACTTTGTGGCATACACCCTTTTATTCCCACCATCAGTTAAAATACACCCCACTGTGCATGTTTCTCATGAAAAAATGCTATGAGTTACCTGCTCAAGTTACTTACCCTCCTACCAATGACATTGCTAGTCCTAATTGCTATGAGCCAGAAGCTATTCTACAGAGAAGGATGGTTAAGAATGGAAATAAGGTTATTGCTCATGCTTTGGTTAAATGGGCAGGATTGCCAGCTGATAGTTCTACATGGGAGTTCTTCAATGCCTTGAAGATTAGGTTTCCTCACTTCGATCCTTGTGGTCAAGGATCTTCTGCAGGAGGGAGTATTGATACAAAAATTATAGAGTAAGCTCAAGAACAATCCAGCTCAATGCCACGTCAGCTTGGTAGTTAAAAGTTAATTAGGGGATTAGCTGAAGTTAGTTAGACAGTTAGAGAAAATAGTTAAAGAAGGATTCCTTCAGTTGTAATAATCAGTAGTCAATTCTCAATTCTTATATAGCACTGTAATTCATAGTTACAGAGAATAATCATACTATTACATTTCTCTCTAAAATCTCTCTCTCGCTCTCTTCCTCTCTTTATATTTCTTCTTCTTTACAACTCCATAACTGAACTCTTGAGTCCTTGAAACTCCTGAACAACTGCTCGATCCTCGAATTCCTTGTTGAATACCTACAATTGGGTAACACTTGCACTTGGTGACTAATTTGATCATTTGAATTTCCTATGGTTACTTCCACATTAATATTACCTTTTATGATCTCATCTTGTAGAATATTGTTCATTACCTTTATATGACCTTATCAATTTCATCACAGTTATATTTGTATGATCAAGAGGTTACAAGTTCAGGTCGCTGAAACAACTTCTTATAAAATGTAAAGTAAGACTGCGCACATAAAACTTAATACGATATTGCCCTTTCCCATACCTAGCATGGAACTTAGTGTATCGAGTTGCCATTTTTATTATCATAATTTTTCCTTACATTATCATAATTATTTTACCAATTTAACTTGGTTACATAGCTAGGAGGAAAGAAAAATATATGAATTTTATATTCAATTTTTTCATGTCCTTCAAAGCAAATAATAACTTAGAAAGATGAGTTATATGCTATTCATTGAATCTCTCTCGAAATATTATCGTAATATAAAAAATAATAAATTTGAATAAAAATAGTAAAAGTTTAGGACAATGTAACATGATTGGATAATTCAATTGATAAATTGATACATAAATAACTTTCGCTGTTTCTGTGCTTAAAAGCTTGAAGAAAAATAAAAAAATTCACTTTTTGAAAAATTCTGACCTGACCACCTTCGAAATTTGTTCCACAAAGAAGAATGACAAGAGTCTTATGTGTTCTTTTGACAGAAGGGAGTAAAAAATTTATCATAATTCCCAAAACTTGATGAAGTTGTAAGAATATAAATATGGAAAGAAAATTAATCCCAAAAAGTTAAGGATTTATATCCCGTAAATATGCTAATAGTTAACATCGGTAATAAAGTAACGTTCCTTTTTCTTTTTCATAAAAATATTATACTTTTATATGGTGTCTCATCCTTGAGCCGAGTATCTATTGAAAACAACGTCTCTATCTTTATAAGGTAGGGGTACACATTAACCTCCCCAGACCCCACTTGTAGATTTATTGTCGTTGTTGTTGTTGTTGTTGTTGTGTCCCATCCAACAGCTTGCACGAACCGCATACTATTTCACTTTCATGTTAGTGAATTGGATGATGGATAAAATATAGTAGAATAATTAATTAATTAAAAATGTTAGGTGATTTCTTCCGATATGGCTAGCCTAGTCCGATGGGGGCAAGCTGGCTTGGACACCACTGGCATTAAAAAGAAAAAAGATAAAATTGGTTAGTATTGGTTCACTAAAGTAAAATTAGGAAAAACAAACAACAACAAACCCAATTTAATATCATGCGTGAGGTCTGAGGAGGAGGGTAGTGTATACGCAGCCATACCCCTACTTTATAAAAGCGGAGAAGTTATTTCGGACGGACCCTCGCGAAAATTAGAAAAAACATTGGGTTTCATTCCATAAATCAAAGATTTGGTTAAGGATGTAAATTATACTAAACAAGACATTATAACAAGTACTGTCCAAAAAATACTTGTATACAAAATGGAGAATCGTGGGAGAATTCGTATTCATTAAAGCAAGAAAGTGGGCTGAATTGGCGTTTTCTTTTTGGGAGATAAAAGCACTTTTTGATTTCATATACAATTTACATAGGAAAGTACAATGTAGGATTAAGTTAAATCTGTGATTTCATTTCTTTTTCTGTTCCCCTTGAGTGCTGTAGCTGATACTCATCTTTTTACTCATTCGGCCCATTAATCATAATATGTTATAAAATAACGATCGTAAAGTAAATAAACTAAAGACAAGTGTAGAGAGAAACTGATATATTATTGAACTTTCAAACTGATGTACATAATGAACTGAAATCTCCTCTATTTATAGAAGAAGGAAGCTGCTGTGTAAGCTGCTACTGTAAGCTGCTGTGTAAGCTGCTTGTAAGCTGCTACTGCAAGCTGCTGTGTAAGCTGCTTGTAAGTTGCTACTGTACCAGATGTAGATAATCTTCTTCCGGGGATAATGTTTATCCATAACGGAGTACCAAAATGATAAGCTTCTTCAGGAGGCTTATTTCCAATAGAGTACTAAATAGATAAACATATTTACGGCAGTGTCCCATATGGATAAGCTTCTTCAGGAAGCTTATCTACAACGGAGTACTAAATGAACATCCATTATATAATATATATTTATAACACTCCCTCTTGGATGTTCATTAAAAGATAATGTGCCTCATTAAAACCTTACTAGGAAAAACCCTGTGGAAAAAAGTTGTAGTGAAGGAAAAAGAGTACACATATTTGGTAATACGCATTGCTAGGTGCCTCATTAAAAACCT
>ML383540.1:72134-97695 GCA_005239525.1 Nicotiana knightiana | reverse complement strand
ACGCCTGGCTAACGCCAGGCAGGGTCAGGTTGTTTGGCTTTGTCGCCCGGGTGTCTCCTTTCATGTATGTTTCGACGTATTTGCATCCCTTTAGCTCCGTTTTCATCTCTACTTCACCCACACATGAAATAAACTCCATTAAGCACTTAACAAGTGTATTTTTTTTATCATTAATGCGTATAAAATGTAAGGTATATCACATGTTAAACTATGCAATTAAGTCTCACATCATACGCGTGACATGATTCTTGACACGTCAAACTAAACGAGTATACGTACGCGTGACTCGTATTGAGGTAATTATTTAGATAATTGAATAATAAGAAACGTTAAAAATACAAATATATATAGATCCTAAAAGTGAGTAATTAAACAATTTAGGCCAAGTTTAATCATTAAGCGACCGTGCTAGAACCACGGAATTCGGGAGTGCCTAACACCTTCTCCCGGGNGCAGACAATTTAAACAGAGTCAAATTTCCTCAATTTGGGATTTAAACTGGTGACTTGGGACACCATATAATTATCCCAAGTGGCGACTCTAAATAAATAAATAATCCCATTTTTGATTATGTCACTTAAAGTGGAAAAACTCCCATATCCCCTTGGGTTGTAATAAAAAAGGAGGTGTGTCAGCGGAAATTAAACAAGTAACAACTAATTTATCAAGAATGCAAATGTGCATGATGAGATTTTACTTCAGAGGAGATGAAATCAATCCTATTAAGTCCAATAATCACACTCGTTAATCCAGATTATCTATGGTTGCTTATTAACCGGATCGTTTATATGAATATCATGTTCCCACAATACTACTCGCCTGTCCACAATATATCAATCCTATATTCCTATGGTATTGAGTCTATCATGAACGAATATAATACGGTATTCAATTAAGCGAGATTGTTAGGTATATTTCTATCCTAACCGCGAAATCCAGAAACAAGCTCTCACTAATTCCACTCTAATCCAAACACGGCTTTCCCAAGCATAGCATTGATAGTAGGGTGAATTGATAGCTACAATAATTCACAAGTTAAAACTAGAATTAAAAAAATAACCACGAGATCATAATCCGAATTAATGAAGATGTAATTAATAAACGTTAACAATCATGTCAACCACAACCCTAGAACTAGAGTGCTTAGCCACTCATGTTCGTAGTAATAATTTCCAAGTATTTTGCATAAACAAATTACAAAGAAAAGATAAAAGAAAGAAGAACTCGATGATTTTTTTCTCCAAAAGTTATTCCACGTGATGTTATTGCCTCCGGTCGCAAAACTCTTCTAAAAATGATGTTTAGTGACTATTTATATGTCTAGGGGAAAAAACCCAAACAAAATAACCAAATTCAAAATAAAAAAGAAGACAAAATAGGTTTGAAACCGATAACACGTGTTGCCACGCAACAGACCTCGCGACGCAACCTATGCAGCGCGCCTCCTCTCCTGGTAAGCCTCGCGACGCCAGCTCTATAGCGAGCTAAATACCTCGCCTCGCCTGCTCTAACGCGAGCAACGAATCTCGCGTCGCCTGACTTCTCTGCTTCATTTACAATTTGCTGCCTAACATTTCCAATTCTTTTCTCATTCTCGTTTCTTACTTTTCAATTCTTTTTTTGTCTTTTTCTCCAATGTTAACTTTAATCCTTATATCTCCACTAATAAAATAATCATAATTTCATGCTTGTAATGTATAAAATACATATAAAATCTCTATTTTACTCCCAATTTCGTATTCAACATACCTACACATAATATAAACTCAATTAAGTACAAATACAATATAGTTTAGCATTAAAGCTCCAAAATGTAAGGTTAGTAATGCACTAAAAATATGGAATTAGAGCCAAACTTCACTACCCCACACCTAAACGTTGTTCGTCCTCGAGAAATTAAACTACACTTTATATAGACACGACCTTTTTAAACAATTCTCCTAACTCATCATACCAAGAATCTTTAAAATAGACTAAGCACAAGAATCTAACATCTTCACCTCAAGATTTGACTCACAAGTACCATGCATTATTCACAACTCACTCACTTACTCTAACATAGAGGTCAATGACATTACCTTCCCTTCAAGAATCAAGTGTCCTCACACAACAAAAGAGAGTAGTTCCACACACAATTAAATTTAAGAACAAATAGGAACTCAAGATAGGAAGAATTCACTCACTCTTAGAAATAATATTTATATGCCACAAAAGATGCATCATAGGCTTGCCCGTAGTGTACTACTCTACTAATCGAGTTCATTCAGTCTAGGATCAAATAAGACTTTAATTGGTTGTAATGTAGGTTGTGGGTCGGGTAGGATACATGGATATAAGAGTTACTACACCTCCCTAAGCACTTTAATGCACACACTTTAACATTTAACCCCATACTTATGTCAAACCATAACTCCACCTTCACATCAATGTATCTTACTCCATACTTCTTTATGCACAATTACATCAAGAGTTACCACTATTAAGGAATATTTTTTCGCAACAATACAATTATATTTTTTTCCTTTTCTCTTTCAATTCAAGTGGCTTTTACTTTTTAAAAATAGTGCACCTTTCTCCTTATTTCATTAGTTCCACTCAAAAGTCAAACCAACCACCCCACACTTTAACTTTTACAAAATTCATAATAATTCAAATGCTCATGAGAGGTGAAAATGTTCAAATAAATGGTTAATTCAAACAAATGGGCAAGGCTTGTAATGTGGTTGCCAAAGAAACAAGATTACATGGTCAAAGGGTTTAACTACGGTACATAACAATTAGGCAGAAAAAATATACATATCTGGCTCAACAAAGAAATGCCTATATCACTTCCAAGACTGAATAAAGCTACTATTTCGCTTGCAAACACACAGGGCAAGTTCTAGGCATCAATGCAATGCACAGAATAACACACAAACCTCATACACACATGACACATAACTCACTCAGGATTGGATTCATCAAGACACTCTAGTCAAAGCAGTTAAGCAAAGTTAAGATCATACGATTTAAGGTACTTATACAAGAGTAAAAAACTGAGCCTAAGCGTCACAACCAAAGTACTCACTATTCTCAAGGCATAACAAAGTCAAGAGATATTGCTTCAATTCAATTCATCTCACAATGTCTCCTACTCCTAAAAATAAAACTAACTACACCCGGTTCAAACAAAACCCTTGAAAAAGAACCGTGGCACAAAGAAAAATCAAGGGGGAATTACTACACTACCTACAAAGAAAATCTTTTTGTCCTTTTTCTTTAGACTTAAATCCATCAAGAAAACTGTCTAGGAGATCCATCGTAGGGAAAAGTTCAATTTGTTTACTTTTTTTTCCGAATATTTTTTTCATAGCTACTAAAATACTACACAAATACGCTACTAAAATACTACACAACTACCAAAGCAAAAATAAGAAGTTAACATTTTTCTAACATCCTACTACTAATTATCTAGAGAATTCTCTGATGTGTGGCTAGAATTCATGGTTTAACACGTTATATGCCTTGCATTTGATGTAAGTTAATGATAAAAATACACTTTGTATGGGCCTAATTGGGTTTATTTTATGTGTAGATAAATTAAAAATGGAATCCGAGTTGAATGGAAGCATAAACGTTGAAAATACGCGCAAAAGTCAAAAAGGAGCGAAGCCGGCTATACCCGAGCGTTTGAGTTGAAAAGCCTGGCCACACCAGGCTTTAGCCGGGCGTTTGGGCTGTAAAGCCTGGTGAGGCCAGGCGTTATCCAGGCACCATATCCCAAACGCCAGGCCTGGCCAGGCATTATCCAGGCGTTTGGCCTGTAACGCCTGGCCCCTGATCCGGTCAAACCCGAGTTTTGAAGAATTTAAGTATTTTCCGGTTGGAATAGAAGTCCCCTACACGGTTAGGGTTTATCCCAAATAAATAGACCCAAGAACACAAATTTGAGAGACGCAGACCGTTAGAGTGAAGAACAATGTGTGGATTACTACTCACNTATGAGTAGCTAATTTTCTTAATCTAGGGTTTTGGTGGAACCCGTTGGGGGATAAACTTATGGTGATATTAATATAGTTTGATTGATTGTTCATCTCTATTTGTTCAATTACGTTCTTGTTGTAGTTAATTGAATGACCATCAATTAGCTATGCCTATTTAGTATGTATATACTTGAGAGAGAGTACATATTTAGGTAATTGTTTGAACAACACCACTCCCAGAGTATAGACGAAAGTCATAACCGAGGGTTTAGAAGTTGGATTAGAAATAACGATACTTCGGGTGCAATCTAAAGTGAACTGTAATGCAATCTAGCTAGCGTAACTTGAGAGAGTGCGTCTAGTAAATTATCATAATTACTTGAGAGAGATTTATGGTAGATAGAGTGTTCATGATTGATAGAGATAATTAATCAAGTTATATGAAATATCCGAGAAGTAAGTTCACAAACGGGGGAAACCATAGCCTTAGACCTTTATCATAATTTTTTACAACACATCGTTAGTAATCGTTAGTTTATTATTATTGTCAGTAGAACTAGTAAGACATCACCAATTTATACTCAAAAAGTCTTGAGAGAATTGACTGAGTAACAGTTGTGTATTCTAAGGACTTGGTTGATACGTGAAGTCCCTGTGGGATCAACTCTGGGCTTAATACCCCAGATTATAATTGCAACGCCCGCTTAGTCTTTTATTAGACATAGTTGAGCGTGATCAAATTTTGGCCACCCCACACTTAAAAGAGTGGAGTGTCCCCAATGCACAAATAAAGCAAAACAATAATGAGGGTGGACAAGAAACTCCTTGAAAGGCCAAAGGCCGAAACAATAGCGACTCACGGGTTACTCAAACTTCCCCCAGGCATGGTCCTTTGTGCAGGCACCCCACACTTAGTTCTCACCATCTAACTCGCTTTTGCACGCCTCCAATGGCTTTGCCTCTTATGCTTATAATCCTACAAAACAAAAACAAACACTACAATAATAATAAGAAAAAATAAAAATAAAAGGAAGCAATAAAGATGGGTTGCCTTCCAACAAGCGCCTGATTTAACGTCGCGGCACGACACAAAATCTCATCTAATCATTTGCACGTAACACCTTCGACTTCTGACGACCAAAGTCACCTCCATAATAGTGCTTTACTCTTTGTCCGTTCACTTAGAATGTTCTCTCGCCACCTAAGATGTGCAGCTCAATTACACCATGTGGAGTGACTCTCACTACCTCAAACGGGCCCGACCATCTCGATTTGAGCTTTCCGGAAAGAGTCTCAATGTCGAATTGAACAAGAGAACCAATTGACCGGTTTGAACACACGATGGTGGATATGCTTATCATGCCAACACTTGGTCTTTTATTATATAACTTGGCATTCTCATATGCATGCAAGCGAAACTCATCAAGTCAATCAATTGCATCAACCACTTTCTACCCGCTAAGTCTGCATCAAACTTTAGCTTCTTTATAGCCCAATAGGCCTTGTGCTCAAGTTCCACTGGTAAATGGCATGCTTTCCCACAAAACTAGCTTGTAGGGGGAGGTTCCGATTGGAGTTTTGTAGGCAGTCCGGTATGCCCATAAAGAATCATCAAGTGTTGCAGCACAATCTTTCCTACTTGCACTAACCGTCTTCTGCAGGATCTACTTTATCTCTCTATTTGAGACTTCAACTTGCCCACTAGTCTGAGAATGGTAAGCGGTTGCAACCTTATGTTTGACCCCGTATTGCGCTAAGACATTGTCCTAGAGCTTGTTACAGAAATGAGTGCCCCCATCACTTATCATCACTCTCGGAATGTCGAACCTTGTAAAGATATGCTTTTTCACAAACTTGACCACAACCTTGGTATCATTGGTAGGAAGAGCTATGGCCTCCACCCATTTTGACACATAATCAACGACCACCAAAATGTACTTACACCCGTTGGACGAGGCAAACGGACCCATAAAATCAATTCCCCAAACATAAAAAATTTCAACCTCCATAATATCGTGCAATGGCATCTCATGCCTTTTCGCAATTGTTCATGTTCTTTCGCATCTATCACATCTCCTTACGAACTCATGGGAGTCTTTAAACACCCTAGGCAAATAGAAACTTGATTGCAACACCTTAGTTGGTGTTTTGTCACCCGCATGATGACCACCATAAGGCGATGCAAGGCATTCATGTAAGATAGCATTTATTTCAGATTCGGACACACATATTCTCATTAGCTGATCAATACAATAGTTGAACAGGAATGGATCATCCCACACATATGACCTCACATCTCACAAGAATTTCCTTTTAGCTTAAGGTTCAAAATCAGGCGGCATTTATCCACTTGCCATATAGTTCATAAAATTTACATACCATGGAACCTCCCCAGTAGTAATGGCCAAAAATTTCTCATTTGGGAATGTCTCTTTGATGACATCTCCCTCAGCTATATGATTCCGAGTTTCTAACCTGGACAAGTGATCAGCCACTTGATTCTCTGTTCCTTTACGGTCTCCGGTCTCCAAGTCAAATTCCTGCAAGAGTAAGACCAAACGGATTAGCCTTGGCTTAGCATCTTTCTTATCAAACAAATACCAGATGTCTGCATGGTCGGTGTAGACGATGACTTTGGTGCCAACCAAATATGCCCGAAATTTATCGAACACCCACACTATAACAAGAAACTCCTTTTCTATCACATTATAATTTATTTGAGGGGGAGTTAGAGTCTTTGTTGTGTAGTAAACAGAGTGAAATATTTTGCTCCTCCTTTGGCTCAATACGACCCCAATTGCACCATCACCAGCACCACACATCAGCTCAATTGGCTCGTTCCAGCCAGGAGGCACTATGATTGGTGCCCTTACTAACTTCTTTTTCAGCTCCTCGAATGCTTTCATACAAGCATCGTCAAACTTGAACGACACATCCTTCTCTAACAACTTTCACAAAAGGAGAGAAGTTTTTGAGAAATCTTTTATAATCGGCAATAAAAACCTGCATGTCCCAGAAAACTCCTAACTCCTTTCACTCTAATCGGTGGTGGAAACTTTTCAATTGCTTCCATCTTAGACTTGTCAACTTCCAGTCCATCTTTGGACACCTTGTGTCCCAGCACTATACCTTCATGTACCATAAAATGGCATTTTTCCCAATTCAGTACCAGACTAGTCTCCTTACACCTGGAAAGCACTTTAGCAAGATTGGTTAAGCATTCATCAAAAGAAGGACCAAACACAGGAAAATCATCCATAAAAACCTCCACAAATCGTTCTATCATATCGGTGAAAATAGCCATAATACACCTTTGAAAAGTCGCATGTGCATTACACAACCCCAATGGCATTCTCTTAAATGCATAAGTACCATAAGGGCATGTAAAAGTGGTTTTTCTTGATATTTCAGGGAAATAGCAATCTAATTATACCCCGAATAGCCGTGAAGAAAACAATAGTATTCCTGTCCGGCTAACCTGTCAAGCATTTGATCAATGAAGGGAAGAGGGAAGTTATCTTTTTGTGTAGCATTATTCAGTTTCCTATAGTCTATGCATATTCGCTAACCAGTTAGAGTCCAAGTTGGGATTAATTCATTTTGTTCATTCACTACAATTGTCATACCCCCTTTTTAGGTACACATTGAACAAGGCTTACCCACTTGCTCTCGGAAATATGAAATACTATACATATGTCGAGCCACTTAATTACTTGTTTTCTTACCACCTCTTTCATGATTGGATTTAGATGGAATTGATGCTCCACGCCAGGTTTGTGTCCCTCATCCATGAGTATTTTGTGCATGCAGAATGCAAGGCTAATACCTTTTATGTCAGACATCGTCCAACCAATGGCATGTTTGTGCTCCCTCGGCACCCTTAAGAGATTTTCTTCCTGCAATTCAGACAAATGAGAAGAAACAATCACATGTAAAGTGTTAGAATTTCCAAAATATGAATAATGAAGATGATATGGTAAGGGTTTAAGTTCAAATTTTGGGGCCTCCTCAACTGAGGGTTTTGGAGGCGGGCCGATTGGCCGATCCAGAGGCTTAAATTGGGATCTTTCTCTTATGTATCCACATATGCATCCAGAATGTGAAACATCTCCTTAACCTCTTCTTCAAGTTCCAAGTTATTGAACAACATCAATGCATTTTCTAGTGCATCTTCTTTAAACACACTTGGATCTACGGCTAGTTCATTTATCTCCACCACCGAAAGCATGGTCAGGTCCTCGTAGTGACGAGGCAACTGAATGGCTCAATATACATTGAATACTGATTCTTCATTGTCCACCCTCAGGATCATCTTACCTTCTCGGACTTTGATAATTGCATCTCCAATGGCCAAAAGAGGTCGTCCCAAGATAATAGGAACTAACTCATCATCCACGTAATCTAGGATGATAAAATCTGCAAGAAAAATAAACTTCCCAATCTGCAGCAAGACGTCCTCAATTACCCCCTCAGGATAAACGTAGGATCTATCAGCTAACTGTAGCATCACCGTGGTGGGTCTTGGAGCTCCTAGGCCCAATTATTTGAACACTGACAACGGCATCAGATTGATACTTGCACCAAAAAAACATAAGGGTCTACCCACATCAAATTCTCCAATCCTCACGGGGATGGTAAAACTATCTGGATCCTTAAGCTTTTGTGGAAGCTTATGTTGAATCCTGGAAGTTCACTCCTCAGTAAGTGTTACGGTCTCAAACTCAGTTAACCTCCTTTTATTTTCCACTATATCCTTAATACATTTTGCATATTTTGGGACCTCACGGAGCATGTCCACCAAAAGGATGTTCAAATGTATCTGTTTCAGCGTATCTAGGAATTCATGAAACATGTGGTCTTCATTCTTCTTTCGCAATCTTTGAGGAAAACAGGGTGGCACCCTCTTTGATATTTTCCCTAACTCTATTTTGTTTCTCTCATCTACCTCTATAGGTTTTGGCACTCTTTCTTCTTTGAGTCCTGGCTGCTTCTTTTCTTCTTAGGCGCTTGTACCAACTCTCTCCCATTTCTCAACATCATTGCATTGACTTGAGGGTTTTTATCTGTATTACTTGGGAGAGCTCCAGCAGGTCTAATATTCTGATTGTTAGCCATTTGCCCAAACTGCCTCTCTAGATTTCTGATCTCTGTGTGCAATTGTTGATTCTCAGCCCTGACTTGTTGATTCTCAGCCATAACTTTTTGATTGTCTATCAAGAGCTTTTTCATCATGTCAGTCAAACTATCTTCTGCTTGTTATGGCAGTTGAGGTGGATGATTATAATTCACTTGAGGCCTGATATTCTGATTTCCACCCCAAGAGAAGTTAGGATGTTCCTCCAGTTCGAATTGTATATGTTACCATATTGAGCATTTTGATTCATCGGCCCTCTACCTTGTTGCCCCACGTAGTAGTTGGATTCAGGATTCACATGGCATATGTCATTTGTGTGAACTTCACCACATAACTCGCAGCAAGTAGACATCTGTTGCACATGTTGCATCAGTTGTGCTTGGTGCATTGTCATTTTATTCATCTGATTTGCTTATCTCCCAATATCTACCCTCATGGCTGAGAAATCATTAAGCTTAATCACACCTGCTGCCTTTTGTTTAAGTGCTCTTCGTGGTTCCCCATCTCCTTGCCAATTATTATCATTAACAGTGAAATTGTTTAGCAGGATCTGGATCTCACTACACGGTCTTGCCATGCAACTACCCCCACATGCTGAGTCAAGATTCATCTTTGATGCCTCGTTCAACCTATCAACAAAAGTGTGACCCAACACCTCATCATTTTGATAATGGTTTGGGAGGTTTCTAAGTAGCTTCTTGTATCTTTCCTAAGCTTGTCGAAGAGTCTAACCATCTCACTGTTGAAACCCAAGAATCTGGCTCCTCAGTGACTTTGTCTTCTTCGTGGAAAAAAACTTGATTAAGAATTTCCTTGCTAGTTCATCCCAATTGTGGATTGAGTTCGCGGGCTCCTTTTGCAACCATTCCTTAGCTTCCCCCAATAGTGAAAAGGGAAATAGTGTCAGCCTGACATAAAATCTTTGGAAACGTTCGGATAGTTGTAAGTGTCTGTAATTTCCAAGAAGTTCTGAATGTGCCTCTGTGGCTCTTCATGAGATAGACCCACATATTGCCCTGTGGATTGAATCAGATGTACTATGTACTGCTTGAGTTCATAGTGACCCCTGATATCAAGCTTCACAATCGCTTGAGTCACATTCGCCAGATTGGGTTTGCAGCTTCTATCACTGGACACTCTTCATTACATGCCATGTCTATTGGTTGTGGTTGAACTACGACGTCCAACTCTCTTTCAATTCTAGTTCTAGATTCAACTTCCATCCTCATTCTATGAAGTGTTCGTTCGACTTCAGGATCAAGAGGAAGGAGATGCATTCAAGAGAATAGCCTGCGTTATCACAAAAAAGCAAACTAAAAATTAAAACTTAAACAAATAACGAATAAAATCTTAATGTAACTAAACAATCAATAACTAAGTCCCGGCAATGACACCAAAAACTTGTTGGTTCCCCAAGTACATGCAAGTATACGTGGTCGTCAAGTAATAAAGTGACTCGAAAGTCTGATGCCGAACCCACAGAGACTTAGATCAATGGTCAACTTAACATACTAAAATCAGTTAATTGTCCAAGATATTTAAGAGTGATATTTTTCTATTAATCTACTATTGCAAAAATTAAACAAGTAACAATTAATTTATCAAGAATGCAAATGTGTATGATGAGATTTTACTTCAGAGGAGATGAAATTTTCAGGGTTGTAGTTGGTTTACTTATCCTATTAAGTCCAATAATCACACTCGTTAATCCATATTATCTATGGTTGCTAATTAACCGGATCATTTATTTGAATATCATGTTCCCGCAATACTACTCGCCTGTCCACAACATATCAATCCTATATTCCTATGGTATTGAGTCTATCATTAACGAATATAATATGGTATTCAATTAAGCAAGGTTGTTTGTATATTCCTATCCTAACCGCGAAATTGTTCCCCGAGCCACGAGTTCAGAAACAAGCTCTCTCTAATTCCACCCTAATCTCAACATGGCTTTTCCAAGCATAGGATAGATAGTAGGGTGAATTGGTAGCTACAACAATTCATAAGTTAAAACTAGAACTAAAGAAACAACCACAAGATGATAATCTGAATTAACGAATATGTAATTAAAAACGTTAATAATCATGTCAACCACAACTTTAGAACTAGAGTGTAGCCACTCATGTTCGTCGTAACAATTTTCAACATATTTTGCATAAACAAATTACAAAGAAAAGATAAAGGAATGAAGAACTCGATGATTTTCTTCTCCAAAAGTTATTCCACGTGATGTTCTTGCCTCTGGTCGCACAAATCTTCTCAAAATGGTGTTTAATGACTATTTATATGTGTAGGGAAAATATCCAAACGAAATAACCAAGTACAAAACCATAAAGAGACAAAATAGGCTTGAAACCGGTAACACGTGTAGCCTCGCAACAGACCTCGCGACGCAACCTCTCCAGCGCGCCTCTTCTCGCGGTAAGACTCATGACTCCAGCTCCATAGAGAGCTAAATACCTCGCTTCGCCTGCTCTAATGCGAGCAATGAATCTTGCGTCTCCTGACTTCCCTGCTTTATTTACAATTTGCTGCCTAACATTTCCAATTCTTTTCTCATTCTTGTTTCTTACTTTTCAATTCTTCTTTTTTCTTTTTCTGTTTCTGTAATGTTAACTTTAATCCTTATATCTCCTCTAATTAAATAATCACAACTCCATGCTTGTAATGTATAAAATACACATAAAATCTCTACTTTGCTCGCAGTTTTGTCTTCAACGTACCTAAACATAAAATAAACTCAATTAAGCACAAATATAGTATAGTTACCATTAAAGCCCCAAAATGTAAGGTAACTAATGCACAAAACATATGAAATTATAGCCAAACATCAATTGGACTCCGATTCCAGAAGTTGGAGTAGGTCTGTGGTGTCATTTATGACTTGTGTGCAAAATTTGGGGTCAATTAGACGTGATTTGATTGGTTTCGGCATCATTTGTAGAAATTAAAAGTTTCAAAGTTTATTAGGCTTGAATCTATGTGTGATTCTTATTTTTGATATTGTTTGAGGTGATTTGAGGGCTCGACTAGGTTCATGTTGTGTTATAGAACTTGTGGGTATGTTTGGTTGAGGTCCCGGGGGCCTGGGGTTGATTTTGATGACTAACGAACTTGGGATTTGACTTAGTGAAGCTGCTGAAGTTTGGGTGTTGCTGGTGTAATCGCACCTGCGGAGAGGGTATCGCTGATGCGGGCTCACGAGGGCCGATTAAGGTCCGCAGATGCAGAGTTGAAGAGGAGGTGCGCAGGTGTGTAGATTTTCCCGCACCTACGTGCTCGCAGATGTGGCAGGAAGACCGCAGAAGCAGAATTGGACTGTGGAGCTGGGCTCCGCATAAGCGGAGGTTTTTGTGCATTGATCAAAGCACCAAAATAGTTAGAACACCTAATCTTTTCTGTTGTACTTTCAAGATTTCTATCATCTGAAGACATCATTTTGCTAGGTGAGCGATGCACAATTTTCGTACTTGGTGACTACTTTGCTCGATTAACCACTGTCCTATCTTCATGTTTTGAATTAGGCACTGCTTGAGCAACCGATTCTTGCATCTACTGGTTTCCCCTTATGCACAACAGCTGATTGTTGCACCCTCTGCAGTTCCAAAGGAGTATCTTCATCTGGGGCTAATTGACGATCCTCGAACTCCCTCCTGGAGCTAGTGACATACACTGATTAATCAAAAAAAAACTCAGCACAATAAAAGAAATTAGAAAAGTTTTTACTTCTTTCAACCACTCGAAATGAATACAAACATATGCATATATATAATCTAGAGTTGGACATCTATTGTTACCAAAAACGTTTCAAACACCAAAATTATCATCAGAAATCAAACTGATTTTGATAGCCTTAATGATGGTTATTAAAGGTTAGTAAAATTATTATATTCAAAGTTATTTAAATTTTCAGTTATAGAGATTAAAATATATTCAATTGATCGGTATGATAAAGACCCATTAAAATAATATTAAAAAAAATAAACGTAGACATTAATTTGTATTTTTTTTTTTGGCTATTAAAATCATTTTTCTAACACAATCAAGCTAAGACATATAAAAAAAGATGGATGAAGCATTTAAGAAACTAAATTTTCAGCAATTTTATGATAAGAAACTAATGGAAATGAAGGAGAATCCTAGAAATAGAAACCCGTCATGCGAGGAAAAATAAAAATGATAAATTCAACCAGATGCAACGTCTTATATAACTTTAATTTTTAATAAAATATTATTGGAGGAGAAATTATCGTAAATGGCCCAGTCACTTATCTTTTCCTTCTTACACTATTGCACAAAACTGTGGCGGATGAAGTATGTATAGATCTGTTTCAATTTAACCCAATATTTTTTTCTAAAAATATAAATGTATATGTAAAAGAATTTATTAAAAATTATAAAAAAGAATAAAGATATTAAATTTAACCCACAATTTCAAAACTCTAACAAAGTCTGTTGAACTCGTAAATTTTAAATTTTGAATTCCCTCCTATCTTAGATATTTTAAGGATAGGACTTGTTAACTTGTCCAAACTTTGGAGGAAAAAAAAAGGAGTTGCCTCCCCGTTGAAGTCAAATACCACAGTCAAAGGAAGAATGGACTACCGAAACGTACTTCAATTTCTAAAACTAGGGCGTAAGCACCTCATACCATGCAGGTCACAGAATATATTTTGGTCGAATTTCACTGGATATTTATAAGAAAAATAAAAATATTGGGGATACTGATATTTAGCTTAAAGTGTAAATATTCTATGTATATCGCCTCATATTTTACTTTTGTTTCGTGAGTTTTAGATGATATATGTGATGATTTATATTAATTTGAAGTGTTTTTATGTCTAAGAATGATTCGGGATCAATCGGGGACGAAACGCGCGAAATTAGAGCAAAAACGGACGAAACCTGGAATTCTGGGATTTTGGGCGCCACAGGCAGGGCTGGGCGCCACCTGTGGCGCTGGAGGCAGAGAACTTTTCAAGGGCAGCGCCCTGGTGGGCGCCCGGCGCTGGCCAGGGCACCAGTGACGTGGGACTTTCCTGTTTTGCCCGGGACATGGTTATTTCGGCCCTAACCCTACCCAACACGTATAAAAAGAATTCTAAGCTTATTTTTGAAGCATTCATGCCACTTCGGAGGAAATATACACACGGAATTGCTAGGGAGCGAAGGATTATCCGTTTTCTTCATCTTTTTCTAGTATTTACAATTAATTCAACACTTATGCAATTGTTTGATTTTAGCATGAGTGGCTAAACACCCATTGTTCTGGGGTTGTGATTTAGCCATGAATATTGTTATTCGACATTAGTTTAACCTTGATTATAGTTCACTCAATATATGGTTGTTTCTTCAATTCTGTGTTTAATTGCTTAATTGTCTGGCCAGCAGTTAGGTTCTATATACTATCTATGTTATGCTTGGGAAAGCCGTATATAGATTAGAGAAGAATTGAAGAGAGCGCGATCTTAATCCTTCAGGGGAGCGGATTTTTGGTTAGGATAGGAATATACCTAGTCACCGTGCTTAATTAAATATCGTAATCTTAGTGCTTTCTGATAGATTAATTTCATAAGAATATAGACGTTAATCTATTGAGAATAGGCGAGTAGTGTTTCGGGAGAAGGCTATGAGAGCATTTATCGATTAATTAACAACCATGAGTGAATTATATGAAAGGGAGAGTTAATTAGTATGCAATACGAGTGGTGAATTGATCACAACCCTGGAATATTTGACTCTATTGAATACACAACAATACTCTCGTTACTTGATAATTAGTTATTTTGTAGAATAGGAGTATAAAATAGTTACACTCCTGGATTTTATTTTGGCTTGATTAAATAATAATTAGAGTGATTTGGCAAGTAGTTTACACAAGTCCCTGTGGGTTCACATTCGATTTAACATTATATTACTTGCTACGACCACATATACTTGCGTGTGCGTTTGTGACCAACAAGTTTTTGGCGCCGCTGCCGGGGACTTGAATATAGACTACTTTCGAGTTTTTGCTTTAATTGTTTATTTCATTGAGTCTAACGTCATGTGATTTTTTCTCTAATCTCAGGAACTTCGATTGAATGCGTAGGTCAGAAGCCAGGACAGACTTGACGGCTTTGACCTCGAACCTGAGAGAACATTTCACAGGAAGTTGAGAGAAGCAAGGGATACAGACAATATTCAGGACCTCATCCAATTTCTTGTGAACATGGCAGAGGAACAACACATGGCTGTTCAGGAGGTAGCAATGTCCAATATTGCTAATGTTACCTCCAGCATCGTGAAGCCCAGAATCACTGGGCACTTTGAGCTGAAACAGAGCATGATCCAACTACTTCATGCAAACGGGCAGTTTTTGGGTCTTCCACACGAGGATCCACAGCAGCACATTTTGAACTTCTTGGAGATTAGTGATACTTATATCACTAACGGGGTCACGCCAGATTATGTGAGGCTCACGCTTTTTCCATTCTCTCTATTGGACGAAGCAAAGCGATGGCTGAAGACCAGCTAATTCCATTACAACATGGAACGATTTGGCGAGAAAATTTCTGGCAAGGTTCTTCCCTTCAGGAAAGACTGCAAAGATCAGGAGTGCGATAGTCTCATTTAGACAGAAAACNATGATGAAATATTTGCATTACTGAATAAATTCTCCAAAAGCAATCCAGACTGGCAAGGTGAGATGGGGAGAAATGTGGTTCAAAAGTCACCAGGGGTTCTTGAACTAGATGTTGTCTCAGCATTGTCAGCTCAGATCTCTATGTTGACTAACCAAGTCAATCAGATGGACCTGATCATTAACAAGCAACAGTCTCAACCACTGCAACAGGCCCAGCTAGTGCAACCAGTGCAACAAATTCGGGTATTTTGTGAAGTCTGTGGAGAGGGTCATTCGAGTGATTTATGCCCATTTAATCCAAAGTCTGTCTGCTTTGTGGGTAATGCGAATAGGGGACAAGCAAATCAATATGGAAACACTTATAACCCCAACTGGAGAAACCACCCAAACTTCTCTTGGGTTGGAAATCAAGGCACTCAGAATCACTACAGGCCTCCAACACCTCAACAGCAGTACAAACCACCTCAGGCTGAACAATCAGCAAGCCTTGAGGAGATTATGAAGAGAATGATGAAAGACCAACTTGCTTTCAATCAGAAAATGATAGCTGATCACCAAGCCCAGACAGTAGCAATGAGAAATTTGGAACGTCAAGTGGGGCAACTCGCCAGTTCTCAAAATACCCGACCAACGGGAGCTCTCCCAAGTGACACTGAAGCTAATCCTAAAGCATCTGTTAATGTTGTATCATTGAGGAATGGGAGGCAATTGGAAGAAGTCCAGTCCAAAAAGAGAAAGCAGGTAACTTTTAATGAGAAACCAGCCACTATTGAATCAACATCAGACAATCCAAAAGAATCAGAAAAGCCAGCAAAGGAGGCGGTGGCTGAGCAACCCCCACCATTTGTTGCGAGGTCACCCCTTCCGTTCCCTCAAAGGTTGCAAAAGGTGAAAGATAATGCCGCATACAAAAAGTTTCTTGACCTCTTGAAGCAGGTACAAATAAATATTCCACTGGTAGACATTCTGCAGGAGGTGCCCAAATATGCTAAATACATCTAGGACATTGTGGTCAATAAACGAAGGCTGACTGAGTTTGAGACCGTGGCGCTCACTGAGGAAGTTAACTCAAGAATTCAAAGCAAGCTTTACCTCAGATATTAAAGGGTCCGGGTAGTTTTACTATCCAAATCTCAATTGATAAGCATGCAGTCGGGCGGGATTTATGAGATCTTGGGGCAAGCATTAATTTGATGCCGCTATCTGTGTTCAAGTAGTTGGGGTTGGGTGAGCAACGCCCAACAACTGTGATTTTACAATTGGCTGATCGCTCCCTTGCTCATCCTGAGGGAGTAATTGAAGATGAGTTAGTTCAGGTCGGCTCTTTTATATTCCCAGCTGATTTCATTATCTTGGACTTTGTGCCTGATCAAGAAGTCCCATTTATTTTGGGGCGTCCCTTCTTAGCTACGGGCCGAGCTATCATTGATGTGTGTGAAGGGAAAATGACGATGCGAGTTGGTGATCGAGTGGAGGTGTTTAATGTTTACTAGGCACTCAAGTTACCTGTCCACTATAAAAAGCTATTCATGATTACTGTGGTGGAAAGCAAATCGGCATCAATGGTTCCCTACATTAGTCCTGTTGACCCTCTTGAGCAAGTGTTTGTTGGGGATGAAGAAGACAGTGAGGATGAAACAAGGAGATACTTTGAGAAAGTTCTTGAAATATCTTGCAGTTACCTCCACGGGCTAGAAAAGTTTTAGGAGTTGAACAAGCCTGTTACTCTAACCCCTCCTAAGCCATCTATTGGAGAAGCTCCAAAGCTGGAACTCAAACCTCTTCCAGCACATTTACGCTATGCTTATTTGGGAAACTTTGAGACATTGCCCATGATCATCTCGTCCAGCCTGACCAATACACAAGAACAGAAATTGCTTAGGATACTTCGTGAGCACAAAAAGGCGATTGGGTGGACCATTGCAGATACTAAGGGAATCAGTCCATCATTTTGCATGCATAAAATCTTTTTGGAAGATGGACACCGCCCGAGTGTTGAGCAGCAAAGGAGGCTAAATCCCATCATGAAAGAAGTAGTGAAGAAAGAAGTTATAAAATTGCTGGATGCATGTATCATTTTTCCTATCTCTGACAACAACTGGGTGAGCCTGGTTCATTGTATGCCCAAAAAGGGAGGGATGAATGTGATTGAGAATGAGAAAAATGAGTTGATTCCTACCCGCACTGTTACGGGTTGGAGAGTTTGCATTGATTATTGAAGGCTCAACGAAGCAACCCGCAAGGATTACTTTCCACTCCCATTCATTGATCAAATGCTGGACAGATTAGCAGGGCATGAATATTATTGCTTTCTGGATGGGTATTCAGGTTACAATCAAATTGTCATATGCCCAGAGGACCAAGAGAAGACCACGTTTACTTTCCCTCACGGCACCTTCGCCTTCAAGCGAATGCCATTTGGTCTTTGCAATGCACCAACCACTTTCTAGAGATGTATGATGGCTATTTTCACTGATATGGTGGAAAAATTCGTAGAGGTGTTCATGGATGACTTCTCAGTCTTTGAGTCATCTTATGATCATTGTTTGAAAAATCTGAGAATGGGGTTGGCACGTTGTGAAGAAACAAATCTAGTGTTAAATTGGGAGAAGTGTCACTTTATGGTGCATGAAGGCATCGTTTTGGGTCATAGAGTATCTAAAAGTGGCATCGAAGTTGATAAGGCAAAAGTGGAGGCAGTTGAGAAACTACCTCCACCAATTTCAGTAAAAGGCGTCCGGAGTTTCTTAGGACACGCAGGATTTTATAGGCGCTTTATTAAAGATTTTTCTAAAATTGCTACTCCTTTGTGTAGGTTGCTGGAAAAAGATGTCAAGTTTAATTTTGATGAACCCTGCCTGAAGGCATTTGAGGAACTCAAAAAGAAATTGGTAGCTGCCCCCATAATTGTTGCACCTGATTGGTCAGTACCATTTGAACTTATGTGTGATGCAAGTGACCATGTTATTGGGGCAGTGCTAGGCCAAAGGAAAAACAAAGTGTTTTATTTCATCTACTATGTGAGTAAGACCCTTGATGATGCACAACAGAATTACACCACCACTGAGAAGGAGCTGTTAGATGTGGTGTGGGCCTTTGAAAAATTCCGGGCATACTCGGTGGGAACAAAAGTCATAGTCCACACAGATCATGCAACAATCAGGTATTTATTTACAAAGAAATAATCTAAAGCTAGATTGATGCGCTGGGTTTTATTGTTGCAGGAATTTGATGTGGAGATAAGAGACCGAAAGGGCACTGATAACCAAGTAGCTGACCATCTGTCGAGGCTGGAAAATCATGATCATGTAGAGGAGGGTGGAGATATTAAAGAAGTTTTTCCAAATGAGCAACTTTTTGCTATAACCCAAGACCCTCCTCCGTGGTATGCTGATTATGTGAATTATCTGGTGAGTGGGATACTTCCTCCGGAAATTGAATCTAAGGCAAGGAAGAGGTTCTTACGCGATGTGAAATTTTACTACTGGGATGAGCCCTATTTGTACAAAGAATGTGGTGATCAGTTAATGAGGAAATGTATTCCTGATAAAGAAGTGGAACTTGTGTTGTATGATTGTCATACATCACCATATGGGGCCCATCATGGTGGCGATAGAACAGCGGCGAAAGTGCTACAATCTGGGTTATTTTGGTCGACTCTATTCAAAGACGCCCACGCATTTGTTAAAAAGTGTGACCAGTGCCAGAGAAAAAAAAGATCACAAGGAGCACGAGATGCCTTTGAATAATATCTTGGAGGTCGAGATTTTTGATGTATGGGGGATAGATTTTATGGTTCCATTCCCATCATCCAGGGTAAATAAATACATTTTGCTGGCAGTTGACTACGTGTTGAAATGGGTGGAGGGAATTGCATTGCCGACGACTTGTCACGCCCCGAAATCCCACCACCGGGCCGTGATGGCATCTAACGCTGAACCCGCTAGACAAGCCAACGTATATAGCTAAACTAGCATAATAATCTCAATTTTTCAAAATAAGCTAAAACAATTCAAAATTTAATCAGCGGAATAAATACAGTCCCGAGCTAAGTAAGGACAATCATAATACAACGACGCCAAATTTTCCCAAAACTTGGAGTCACAAACTCACGAACTGTCTAAGAGTGCTAAATACAAGTTTGAAAGGAAATACATGTCTGCCTTTGAAGCTAAAGGAAAAACAAGACAGAATCGAAGACAAAGGGATGGAAGAGATGCCAAGCCCACGAACGTCAGCGGGTATACCTTGAAGCCTCTATGATGAGCTGGAAGACACTCCCACTAATGATGTCCTCCGGGTCCGGCTGTGTAATCTGCACAACATAAAGAAGTGCAGGTGTAGCATCAATACAACCGACCCCATGTACTGAGTAAGTGCCTAGCCTAACCTCGGCGAAGTAGTGACGAGGCTAGAACCAGACTACCGAATAAACCTGTGCAGTTCAAATAAATAGATATACATATATACAACGGATAAGAAATATAGGGAGAAAACAATTAATAAAGGAAGGGGAACATGCTGTGGGGAGATAACAGTCTCATATAGGAAATCTCAATAGGGAAAAGAATGTCAAAGACAACATATAAATAAGGACAAGAAATCACAAACTTGCACGGCATCACCCTTCGTGCTTTTACTCTCGTCCTCACTACGCAATGTATAATGTAATCAATGTGGATCATGGCATGGCATCACCCTTCGTGGTTTACTCTCTTCCCTCACTGTATAATCAATGAATATGGTACGGAATGGTTCATCGTACGGCACGGCATCACCCTTCGTGGTTTACTCTCTTCCCTCACTGTATAATCAATGAATATGGTACGGAATGGTTCATCGTACGGCACGGCATCACCCTTCGTGCTTTACACGCTTTCCTCACAATATCAAACAATGCACGGCATCACCCTTCGTGCTTTAAGACCCTTCCTCACCCAAACAGCAATCACAAACAAGGGAAAGGAAGTAAACAGAATAGAAATAGAAATTCCGGCAAGGGAAAAACAACAGAAATCTCAACATCCCAGCAAGGGAGACAATATCAAACAATGGACGGCATCACCCTTCGTTCTTTACTCTCATTCTCACCAAGACAAGTGCACGACATCACCCTTCGTGCTTTACTCTCATTATCACTAAGACAAGTGCACGACATCACCCTTCGTGCTTTAACACTCTTCCTCACCCAAACAACAATCACAAATAAGGGCAAGGAAGTAAACAGAACAGAAATAGGAATCCCGACAAGGGAACAATAATTCAACAATTAAATCCCTGCAAGGGACAATCAATTAAAACAATTAAATCCCGGCAAGGGTATATTTTAGTAATTCTTTCTCTTTCTTTCACTTTCATTTCATAACTTACTCTATCACTTGAGCCAACGCTCCAAGGGATGTAATATCTTAAATTCTTCATTATTCATTTCACAATTTGAGCCAATGCCCCAAAGACATACTATCTCATATTTCTTCATTGTTCAATTCAAAATCTGAGCCAATGCTCCAAAGACATACTATCTTATATTTCTTCATTATTCAATTCACAATCTGAGCCAATGCTCCAAAGACATACTATCTCATATTTCTTCATTATTCGATTCACAATTTGAGCCAATGCTCTATAGACATACTATCTCATATTTATTTATTATTCGATTCACAATTTGAGCCAATGCTCCATAAACATACTATCTCATATTTCTTCATAGTTCGTCACAATTTATAGAAATCATCAATTAAGCATGAAAATTATCACGAAATCAGAATATTCACAATATAAAGACTCACGGTCATGCTAGACACCGATGTATAGATACTCGTCACTATGCCTATACATCGTATTCGGCAATTAGCAAGTAGCAAATAGCAATTTATACTCAACTCCTATTCCCTTAAGCTAAGGTTAGACCGAACACTTACCTCGGTCAAAAATATAGCAATCAACCCTCTAACACTGCCTTTCCTTTAGAATTCGACTCCGTAATGGTATTATCTAGGCATAATCAACTCAAGTATATCAATAAGGATTCAAAGATTCAATTACATGGCCTAATTACCCATTTCCTAGAATTCTTTCAAATTTATCAAAATTCGACCTCGGGCCCGCTCACTCGGATTCTTGCAATTCTCGAAGGGAACACTCACCCAAAGCCTAAGGATCATAAATATACAATTTTTACTTGATTTCATGGCCAATTCATAGAAAATTCTTAGGTGATTACAAGTTCTAGGTTACTACCCAATTTCTTGAATTTTTGCACTAATTTGTGTGGTTAATTAAGCTAAGATGCATGCATGAAACTAATTTATGGGTGGAATTTACTTACCTTACAAGGCCTGGTCAAAAGCTCTTAAAAATGGTGGAAATCGCCTAAGGAGGAAGATGAAAAATGAGGAGAATGGGTTTAAAACGCGTACTTAAACTCACTGCCTGAACAGTGATCGCACTTGCGATGGATGCGACCGCACCTGCGGTCTCGCATTTGCGAGAAAACCTCGCACCTGCGGAATTGGGCTGGGGGTCTGGGATCGCACCTGCGAAAGGGGGGACCACACCTGCAGTCTCGCTCCTGCGAGAAATGTGACGCACCTGCGATGGCTGGCCAGGCCACTGGTGATCGCACCTGTGATGCCTTGGACCGCACTTGCGGTCTCGCACCTACGATGTTGGGCAACCGCACCTGCGGTCACACCAGAGCAGGTGCACCAGCAGCTGAGTTTGGTGGTTTTTAGCCCCGTTAGGTGCCCGGAAGGCACCTGGGCCCACCCGATCCCTAATCCAAATATACCAGCGAGTCCCAAATCATGATACGGACTCGCTCGAGCCTTCGGAACACTCAAAACAAAGCTAAAACTCGAAATCACACCCCCAAACCTCAAGAACCAAACTTAGGAATTTTAAGTTTTCTACTTCGCTAACAACGTGCCGAATTGACCTACACATCTCGGAACGATACAAAATTTCACAGATTACACACACAACCTCCTACGAACTTGCCCGTGCGATCAAATCGCCAAAACAACATCATACACATCAAATTAGGACTCACAATCCATGAATCCTATCAAATTTCATAAAACATCAAATTTTCCATTTTAAGTCTGAAACACGTCAAATGACGTCCAATTTCAACCAAACTTCACAGAAAGTGCTTAAACCATATATAAGACCTGTACCGGGCACCGGAACTACAATACGGGCCCGATACCATTACTTTCTAATCAGATTTCATTTTTAATTTTCCTTAAATATTTTCAAAAACAATTTTACTTAGAAATTCATTTCTCGGGCTTGGGATCTCGGAATTTGATTCCGAGCCTATGCCCAAGTCTCATATTTTCCTACGGACCCTCCGGGACCGTCAAATCACGGGTCCGGGTCCGTTTACCCAAAATGTTGACCGAAGTCAAATTTAATCATTTTAATATCAAATCTTAGCATTTTTCACAGAATCTCATATATAAGCTGTGCGGCTACGCGCCCGAACTTTGCATGCAAATCGAGGCCAATACAAATGAGGTTTTTAAGGCCTCGAAAGTATGGATGGGTAATAAAATAGGTGATGACCCTTTGGATCGTCACATTCTTCACCTCTAAATCAACCGTTCGCCCTCGAACGGACAGAAGAAGGAAGTACTTGAGTCAGGAAATAAATGAGGGTAACATCTCTGCATATCGGACTCGGACTCCCAGGTCGCTGCCTTAGGAGGCTGACCCCTCCACTGAACACGAACAGAAAGGAAACTCTTGGATCTCAACTGACGAATCTGCCGGTCTAAAATAGTTACCGGCTCCTCCTCATAAGATAAGCCATTGTCCAACTGGACAGTGCTGAAATCTAACACGTGGGCTGGATCACCTTGATACCTCCGAAGCATGGACACATGAAATACTGGATGCACCACTGATAAGCTAGGTGGCAATGCAAGTCTCTAAGCCACCTCTCTCACTCGATCAAGAATCTCAAACGGACCGATGAATCTAAGGCTAAGCTTTCCCTTCTTCCCAAATCTCATCACGCCCTTCATAGGCGACACTCGGAGCAATACTCGCTCACCCACCATGAAAGCCACATCTCGAACCTTATGATCTGCATAACTCTTTTGCCTGGACTGAGCTGTACGAAACCTATCCTGAATGATCCTGACCTTGTCCAAGGCCTCCTGAACCAAATCTGTACCCAACAACCGAGCCTCTCCCGGCTCAAACCATCCAACCGGAGATCGACACCGCCTACCATATAAAGCCTCATAAGGAGCCATCTGGATACTCGACTGGTAGCTGTTGTTGTAGGCAAACTCTGCTAAAGGCAAGAACTGATCCCATGATCCTCCAAAGTCAATAACACAAGCTCGGAGCATATCCTCCAATATCTGAATAGTCCGCTCGGACTGTCCATCCGTCTGAGGATGAAATGTTGTGCTCAACTCCACCTGGGTGCCTAACTCTCGCTGAACTGCTCCCCAGAAACGCGAGGTAAACTGCGCGCCCCGGTCCGAAATGATAGATACCAGCACACCATGAAGGCGAACAATCTCCCGGATATAGATCTCAGCTAACCTCTCGGATGAATAGGAGACTGCCACAGGAATGAAATGCGCTGACTTGGTCAGCCTATCAAAAATGACCCAAACTGCATCGAACTTCTTCCGGGTCAACGGGAGTCCAGTAACAAAGTCCATAGTGATCCTCTCCCACTTCCACTCAGGAAGCTCAATCCTCTGAAATAAACCACCAGGCCTCTGATGCTCATAATTAACCTGCTGACTATTCAAACACCGAGCCACATATTCCACAATATCCTTCTTCATTCTACGTCACAAATAATGTTGCCGCAAATCCTGATACATCTTCGCGGCTCCCAGATGAATAGAGTACCGGGAACTATGGGCCTCCTCTAAAATCAAATCTCGAATCCCATCCACATTGGGCACACAAACTCTCCCCTGCAATAAAACACCATCATCATCTAAGGTCCCTACTTGGCACCTCCGCGCTGCACCGTGTCCCTAAGGACACACAAATGGAGATCATCAAATTTCCGATCACGGATACGCTCCAATAATGAAGAACGAGCGACCGTACAAGCCAACACTCGACTAGGCTCAGAAATATCCAACCTCACAAATCGATTGGCCAAAGCCTGAACATCCAAAGCAAGCGGCTCTGACTGACCGGAATAAAACCAAGACTGCCCATACTAGCTGACTTCCTACTCAAAGCATCGGCCACCATATTGGCCTTTCCCTGGTGATATAAGATGGTAATATCATAATCCTTCAACAACTCCAACCATCTTCTCTGCCTCAAATTCAACTCCTTTTGCTTGAACAAGTACTGAAGACTCTTATGATCCGTGAACACATCACACGCCACGCCATACAGATAGTGCCTCCAAATCTTCAATGCGTGGACAATGGCTGCCAACTCCAAATCATCCATTGGATAGTTCTTCTCATGAATCTTCAACTTCCTCGAAGCATAAGCAATGACCTTTCCATCCTGCATCAATACTGCACCAAGCCCAATACGGAAAGCATCGCAATAGACTGTATAAGGCCCTGAACCTGTGGGAAAAACCAATACCGGTGCCGCAGTCAGAGCTGTCTTGAGCCCCTGAAAACTCGTCTCACACTCGTCCGACCATCTGAACTGGGCACCCTTCTGGGTCAACCTGGTCATCGGGGCTGCAATAGACGAGAATCCCTCCACGAACCGACGATAATAGCCTGCCAATCCCAAGAAACTCCGAATCTCTGTAGCTGATGTTGGTCTAGGCCAGTTCTTGACTGCCTCAATCTTCTTCGAGTCAACCTGAATACCCTCTGC